>SSSI01004627.1:0-34256 GCA_004796505.1 Oryzaephilus surinamensis | reverse complement strand
AACGTGTTAAAATCACAGAAACGTTAAAACGTTTGCGAACGTTATTGGAATGTGAAACGTATCCACAATTTGAACAATTGGCTGAAAATTTTGGTGATTGGTATAAAATTGCACAAAATTTACATTTAAAACTAACAATATTGATACAAGATATAAATCGTTATGATAATCAAATCAAATATTTTGATGCTGAATTAACATGTGAAAATGTTGAATATATGGAATTTATGAAGAAAAATATGGAACAACCAGAAACGAAAAATTCTAACAATTTGAATGTTGTACCGAAGAAAACAAATTCAAAACATATAATTGTACATAATAAATTAAAAGATTTAAATAGAAATATATTGAAGGGGACGAGTGAGGCTCTTAAAGAAAATTCAGATCTTGTTCAGAAATTGAATGATTTGTTGAATAGCCTTAATAGTGATAATGATAAATAAGTTTATGTTTGTCTCAATTTATAGTTTAAACGTTTCTATTTTTTGCAATATTGTATTTTCCTATTTCTTTACTTCCTACTTGTTAAATATAAGTAAACTGTTTTTTAAAAACTTGTTTTTTAACACACCCAAAATACTTAGCGCCCTCTTGTGCTATAACCACTAAACTAAATAACGAACATGCACGTTTAAATTTGTCGGCTGTCAAATGCTATTATGAATTTATGACGGTTATTTTTGTAGTGACGCTTTTGTAATATTTTCATTATTATTTGTGTATTAAAATATAACGAAAATTAGATAATGGAGAGAAGGAGGTAATAATTTTCACACATAAATTTGGCAATTAACCAATTTTTCTTTCCTTCCAGAAAGAGTATTGTGGGCATTCCAATTGTGGACACAGACAGCAGTTCAGATGATGATAGTACACTCAGTTTCAATTTACAAAAGAATTTCGCAAAAATTACTGTAAGTTTGTGTTTGTAGGACTTAGTTGAACGACCATTATTAAATAAGCCAAAATTTGGCCAGCAAACTGAAATAAAACTATGTATACATAATGTCAAAAATGATAACAAAATTTTTTTTTAAATACTTGCAAAAATGTATTACTGTCGATGGTAAACAAGCCCATTGCTGTGAAAATAAATTTCTGATGTACGTTTTGTAACAAAAATAGATGTTTTGTCCGCACAAATTCATTATCATCCAGTTCCAACAAGTTAAATATACGACTGCTGTGTAACGACTGGAAAAAACATCATTTTCTATACGAAATATTGAAAAGAATTGTTTTTTATACCATTGTGGTTGTACTTCGACAGACAAACAGTATAAGAGTAATTTCGCTTAGGAAAAGTATTGTCCAAAATGCATTTGTGATCAATAAAGATATTTCTTCATGTTTTACAACTGCTCTTAGTACATTTATAGTAATTATAAAGCAATTATAAACGATGAAAAATAATTGTATTGAATATGTTTCATTTACCAGTCGGCTTGCATGCCATAAATCCAAATGAATTTTTCTGATTTTCTTTAATTTTAACAACAATAACGACGTTCCTTTTGGATTCAACACAATTTTCGTCAAAATTTCGTTTAAACTGTTTAATCGTATATGGATCGTACAAATTTTCAAAATAAATTGATGTATTGTTAACGATGTTATAATGTATGGTATGTTATAAGATACGAAATAAGCCAAACATTTTTCAACATTAAAATTAGTAACCAATAAGCATAATGAGTTGTTGAAAATTATAATTAATGTTATAAATACGTATTTACCCACTATAATCATCTTGTAGACTCTATAAAACTGTTTTCATTAATTTGTTTTAGGCAAGAATTGATTAATTAACTTATATTTCGTTTGTATATGAAACGTTTGCAAAGATATATCAATATTAATTAGTAAATTTAGACTCATTACCATTTTTTTACGTTTTAACCAAGTCACAATCATAATAACAATTGTTACAAAACTTTCTTCAATTTGTATAACACGATTATGTATTATATCGTAAGATAACATCAAATATAAAGAATTAAACATCATTAAAACTAGTAAAATTGATATTGGAATAAGATATAATAATGGGCATGATTCAAATTTGTCTATACTTTTGTTATATTTTACAGGAAATGTGCAAAATAAGTACAAATATTTTAGTAAATTTAATAAATTTCGTACAGAGTTATTACTTTCGTTATTCATTTTGTTATAAATGATAAATTTCAATTTTGATATTATTTATATTTTTCTGATTACAATACATTTAAATAATAAGTTAATCAAGGAATAATTTAGTAAATGAGTGCATTTATGTATTGATTTCATTTATTTCAATAAATTACATTTGTATGATTAAAAAATTGTTATAGGAAAAGTCTGGGGACCAAAATGGAAATCACAGAGACAAAAACAAGCCAAATTTATATGAAGATATACTTAAACATAGAAACATATCACCGAGATATAAATTAAGACCATCAATAGTTGAACGGGCTCGCATAAAACCAATAAATAAAAAATTAATTTGCAGTACACCATTGGCTGCAAATAATAATAACAATTGTAATTTTGGTAGTACTGATGAAGATGGTCTTTTATCACCAATAACAACAGCCAAAGACGGTGTTAATGAAATCTTAGCAACAACATTACAAAAAACCAACAATGAAATAAATGATGATGTGGAAATCGATGAAACATTAGTGCCAAAAAGTTCAAAAAGTCGTAAAAGAAGTCCTTCGAAAGATGATACAACGAAACGTAAGGCGAATTTGAAAAATACTGTAACAAGACAAGATGCATTTGAAGTTGATGTAAATATAAATAAATCGGTTGTTAATAATGAATCTGTAAATAGAAGAGATATACATGAAAATAATGTAAAAGGAACAAATACCAGTGAACAAAATAAAAATTCTTTAAATATAGAAAAAGAGAATAGTTTAAATAATGTAATTAAACGTATAACTGCACTGAAAAATATTTGTACAGACAATTCGTACAGTATAGACTTAGATGAGAATTGTTCACAATGGAAAGGTATAAAAACAATAAGAAAACATACTCGTAATACTCGTAATGATATTGATGTAACACGTAATTTGAATAATAAGTCAATACAAACAACAATGAATGAAACAAAATTGAACAATGAAACCCAAACGCCAATTGTTAATGATATAAATGTAAATAATGATAAAACATCTGACGATGTACTTCAATCTGTCAATGATCATTGTTTAACATTTAATGAAGATAAAATATTAGTAAAATATTTATCAGATGGAAATGATGATAACGATGAAAGTTCTGTTTCTGATATGGCGGGCAGTGAAAGTTGCTCAAGCAATTCAGATCATGTACCAAATTCGATTGAAGACTACGATGAAGATGATTTGTTTACGAAAAATGGTCGACCGTGGCGTTTAACTGAATCTGTACCAAATTCGTATATAGATATGGCTTTGCAACGTTTAGTTGTACCATCTATTGTGAATTTTACAAGAAACAATGAGAAAACACCATCAAATCGAAATACGTCCGTATTTAATAGTGGTGTAAAATCAACGGACAAAATAGATGTTAATGTTTCACCAAAGAAAAAGAAGAATCAATCAAATGATATGGAATGTACGCCAAAAAGTGGAAATAAGACAACACCTTTAAAAGAAACAAATTTATCAACAGTAAATGGCGTTTTAAAGTCAATGGAAAATGTAAATGTTAACGTTTCACCAACGAAAAGAAAGGATCAATCTTATGATAAAGGAGGTACACCGAAAAAACGTATTACAAGTCTTGAAACACCTGTAAATAATGGAGACAATGTTGTCAATAGAGAACTCTGTGTGGCTTTAACAAAAATTGATGATGTATCACCTAATTTAATGCAAAATGATATAACAATAACTCAAGTAACATTAAATAAATCACAAAATAGTCTTAAGTCAGTATTGATTGATCAAAATGAGCCAATGATAGATAATGTATTTGAATCAAATTCAACAATTAATGGAGTAGTTGCACAAAAATCAACAATACATAAAACACTTACACCAAAAAACAATATAAATATTGTTAGTACTAAAGATTTGACTCCAGTAATACAAACAAGATCCCAAAAGAAGAATGAAAATGAAATGTTGAAAGTAAATAACAAGAAAAAAGCAGTGAAAGCACCTAAAACTAAAGCAAGTACTTCAAAAAATGTAAATACAACAAATACATCTAATTTAGATGGTAAGTTTTTCTTTTACAACAATTTCTTTTCTACAATTTGATTTGTTTGTTTTTAGGAACGGGACTTCGTCGTTCAACTAGAGAACGTAAACAAACTTTCCGCCCGTGCTTGTTCAAAATACCGAAATCGTGTATTTCCATAAATGAAATTAATGAAATGTCTTCGACTATTATTAATCAACGATTAAATGAAATAAATCAACCAATGAATCAAATGTCATTAAAGAAACTAGAAATATCAGCAAGAACTACGGCATACCAATATTTACTCGGTAATAAATCAAAAATGTCAGAAATTCAATCTACGAGTTCTCAAGTCAATTTGGAGTCAAATCGAAAACAAAGATCACGAAAGAAAACACAAATGGAAAACGAAACTGGTGTAAATGTTGACACAACTGATGCAACAACTTCTAATCAAAAAAATGAAACTGTGAAACAGTCAACACGCAAAGGACGAAAACCACGAAATGGACAAAATCAAGATTCTACAAATGAAAAAAAGGAAAATGCGGAAAAACAAACAGAGCCAGTACAAAACGCGAAAGGGAGAAAAGGAACTCGAGGAAGAGGACGAAAAAAACAAGTTGAAGAATCAAATGATAATGATAAACAAGAGAATAATGTGAATGAAGTACGAAAACATAATGAAATAAACAATTTAAGCCATAATAGAAACATCAACATCAACCAACCAGAAACCAATGAAATACGATTAAATGCATCCGAATTAAGTCCTCATACACGAAATCAACAACAAAGTGAAAACGTAATCCATGAAGAACATTTTACAGCTGGGAACGAGGAATTTGGGAATTTTGAAGCAGCCCCAGTCGATTATAATCCCATTAATGAAAATTTCGAAATGGATAGAGTAGAAAATGATCCAGTAACTGCAAACAATGATAAACCCATTGAATCTCAATTAAATGACTCAGAAATACGACCTATCCAAACCCGAAATAGATCGAAATTGCAACAAAAGCATAATGAAACAAGTGGAAATCCTGTTTCACAAACACAGAAAACAACTCGTTGCAAAACAAAAAATAAACAAACAGAAAATAATTTAGGGGACAGTCGTGAATGTACAAATCATGTAAAATTGCATAATTTCTTAATCAATACTGATGCTACAAGTGATACAGAGTCTCAGCAACAATTGAATTCGTCGAATTTACAAAGTCCGACCAGAAATACTACATTATCAAGTAAACGAAATGGAAATGGTTCAGTTCAAGCAAGTGGTCGTATAAGTAAAAAGTATAAACAGAATATCGTCAGTATGGAAGTCCTTAATAATACATTTAATGATTTATACAATTCATTGCATATTAAATGGAAACACGGAAAAAATATGCACAGTAATTAATTATAAGTAAATTTCGAAAAGAATTCTGTAATGTAAATATTTATGTTTGTTTTTAGAATTTGGTTCAAGTAAACCCCATTTTACAGCAGTAGAAAATGGTAAAATTGGTGTAACTGTTAGGAAGGAAAATGGTGATGGTTCAATGGGTTACATAGTTGTTAATTCTAATAGTACAATGAATTTTGATGCTGAGAACTACAGTATAGTAATTGAACTGAATATTTTTAAAAGGATTTTTTTATTCTTATTTTTTATTCTAGTTTTGTAATGTAATTGACGGCAATGGTAAACTAGTGATACAGGAGAAAAATTTCATAATTGAAAAATTAATGAATTTTATTATTGAACAAAGTGAGTGTTTATTTTTTAGTTTATAATTTATATACCTTAATAAAAAATTTAAATTTTTTAGATCACAGTTTCACTATTGTTAACTTGAATGAAGAAAAAGATTTGGTTATACATTTCGTCCGACATTCGTAATTAGGTTTTTGTACAATAATTTGTTAATTTAGTAAATAGCACTGTTAATATAGATTGCATTTATTTCATATAATAAAGATACATATTTTATAATTATTTTGAATATCTTATATTGATTGATTCACCCTGTATAGATATTTAAAAAGATTGCAACTGTCTGTGTTTTAGTTTATTTTCTATTTTTATGTTGCTGAACCTTATTTAAAATGTCAAATTAACTGACTCATTTTATTAAACCATAAACAGTGTATTGTTTTTCATGAAAATTATTTTACAATTTATCTTAAAAAATGGGCATTAGTGACTGTTTTGAAAACATTAGTATACCTCCATGTGTATGGTTTGATGGAGGCTTAAAACGCAATGCATACGCAGCTATTTTAGCTGGTTTTTTGGTAAAAAATTTCTAACAATAGACGAAAAGCCTTTGATTAATTTAATGTTTTTTTTATAGTTTTTTACTGGTTGGTGGACAATTATTGATGCGGCCAGCACTCATAGTGGCACAATAGTAGCAGGATATCATATGTGTGGAGTTGTGGGCACATTATCATTAATAATGGTCAATTCAGTTTCAAATGCACAAGTAAATGGCATCACATTTTGTTTGTCTATTAGAAACATGTCTTTTTTCCTTGCAGATTCGTGGTGATACTTATGAAGGCGGTTGTCTTGGTGCCAGAGGTGCCCGAGTTTGGTTGTTTTTGGGTTTTGTAATGGGTTTTGCGTCCGTGATTGCGTCTTGTTGGATTTTGTTTGCAGATTTTCTAGATAAAGGTAAATCCATAAATAAATATTTGCACAGTTTAATTTATTATATTTATACAATGTGTTTGTAGCTCCTCACTGGCCGGGTGTAGCATTGTTTTTACAAAACTGTTTCATTTTTATTGCATCCATCATTTACAAATTTGGACGATCTGAAGATATATGGACTTAATTGTCTTATTAACAACTTAATCTCTTACTTAATTTATTTTATAGTTCTTAAGATAATATTCTTTATGTAAAAATAACGTTTCAATTTGTAATAAATTAAGTTGTAACTTGTAATCTTTTTTATTATTACAATGATTTTTTAAATAGAAGGCATGAAAACAACTGTGCCTCGTTGCTATGTACACATTTGTAAATTAATTTCCGGTTTATACATTTAAAAATTCAATCATAAGAAAATATAAATATGCGTGAAATAGTCCATATTCAGGCGGGTCAATGTGGAAATCAAATTGGGGCAAAAGTAAATATCTTATTAGATAAATTAATAGATTATTAAGTAAAAATTGTTGAAATTTTTTTAAGTTTTGGGAAGTGATTTCGGACGAACATGGTATAGATCCAACTGGAACCTACCACGGTGATTCCGATTTACAATTAGAACGTATAAACGTATATTACAATGAAGCGACTGGCGGAAAATATGTGCCAAGAGCCGTTTTGGTCGATTTGGAGCCGGGTACAATGGATTCGGTGCGAAGCGGCCCGTTCGGCCAAATCTTTCGGCCGGACAATTTCGTTTTTGGTCAAAGTGGTGCCGGCAATAATTGGGCAAAAGGCCATTACACCGAAGGTGCTGAACTAGTTGATTCTGTATTGGATGTGGTGCGAAAAGAAGCAGAAGGATGTGATTGCATGCAAGGCTTCCAATTAACGCATTCATTGGGCGGTGGCACCGGATCGGGTCTGGGTACATTATTGATATCGAAAATACGTGAAGAGTATCCAGATCGTATAATGAACACATTTTCGGTGGTTCCATCACCAAAAGTGTCCGATACAGTTGTGGAACCGTATAATGCTACGTTGTCCGTCCATCAGTTAGTTGAAAATACTGACGAAACTTATTGTATTGATAATGAGGCACTGTACGATATTTGTTTCCGTACATTGAAACTTACCACACCAACTTATGGTGATTTAAATCATTTGGTATCGGCCACAATGTCCGGTGTAACAACATGTTTACGTTTTCCCGGTCAATTGAATTCCGATTTACGAAAATTGGCGGTGAATATGGTGCCGTTTCCGCGTTTACATTTCTTTATGCCTGGTTTTGCACCGTTAACATCACGCGGTAGCCAACAATATCGTGCCTTAACTGTACCTGAATTGGTATTGCAAATGTTCGATGCGAAAAATATGATGGCAGCTTGTGATCCACGCCATGGACGTTATTTAACTGTTGCGGCAATATTTCGTGGCCGAATGTCGATGAAAGAAGTTGATGAACAAATGCTGAATATACAGAATAAGAATAGTAGTTATTTTGTTGAATGGATACCGAATAATGTGAAAACGGCTGTTTGTGATATACCACCGCGTGGTTTAAAAATGTCATCAACATTTATTGGGAATTCAACGTGCATACAAGAACTGTTTAAACGTATTTCGGAACAATTTACTGCAATGTTTAGAAGGAAGGCATTCTTACATTGGTATACTGGTGAAGGAATGGATGAAATGGAATTTACTGAAGCTGAAAGTAATATGAATGATTTGGTTAGTGAATATCAGCAATATCAAGAGGCTACTGCTGAAGAGGAAGGTGAATTTGATGAGGAAGAGGATGCTGATGAGGGCGAAAATTAAGTGTTGACAATTTTTTTCTTTTTTATTTATCGATCCTTTCTTTTTGTCTGATTTGATCATTTATATTGAACCGTATGATGACAAATTTCTTCGTTTAATTTAATAAAGATGTAATTCAATTGATTATTTGTTTAAATTGATATAAAAAATATATTTGGGACTTATAATTCAGGTACAATTCATAATTTGTAAAAAAATATTAATCACTTTCTTCGCTACTATCAATTACCGTTAAAATTCGCTTTCGTTTGGTACCTTTGGTAGAGACACTGGTTGATTGCTTACGTTTTTTTAATTTCTCTTCTAAAATTTCCAGTTCAGACATTTCATGGACAAATGATAGGTTTTCATCGTCCTCGTGAACGACAAACGAATCCTGAAAAAATACTCTTTAACTTTAACAAAATAGAAAACAATTTTCTTACATCTAAATATGTATCATTTTCAATTTTATCATCTGGTTGTGAATAGATGAAACTGACTTCTTTTCTGGGCATTGTTGGTATTTTAAACATTCCTGGCCTAGGTGGACTCCTGAAAAACACATTTTAGATTTCTGTATATTTTATGTAGATATTTTTACTTTATTGATTGGAGATATTTCCCCATCATTTGCGTTGAATCACATACAGTTGTTTCATCTGCAACAAAACTTGTTTCATAACAATCTAAATTTTCTTCTGGCTCATCTTGAGACATAAATACATCATCATTTTCTGAAACTCCGGCCTCATCGTCCAGAAACTGATTCAACTTCAGTTTCTTTGTTGGTTTTTTATGTATCTGTTTTGATTTCTTTTCGATTTCCCTATTGTTCGACGTTCTTAGAGGGGTTTTCGGTTTAACTGAAGTCGATGGTTTTTTAAAATTACACTCAATATATTTTTGGGTAGATTTTTTAATTGCGTTTGTTAAATTTAAATCAAAATCTTCATCATCACTCAATTTTTTCGTAGATTTTTCTTGTGGTTTATTTATTAAACTAATTATTTGCGTTACATTAATTTGGGATTGGGAAATTTTTTGATTATCAGCAACATTATCTTTATTCATTTTGTTTTGAGATTCTGTTATACCAAAAGAAGATAAATCGCAAATTTCATTAATGGCCATATTTTTCTGAGTCGTTTGTTTTGGTTCTTTATTTTGTGTTAAATTTATACCCAGTTCAGACAAATCACAAATATCACTAATATTTAGATTAACACTTTTTTCCTCCACATTTGCTTCAATAACTCGATTGCATTGCGTATTTTTCAAATTTAACTTAATATCATTGTTTGTTTTAATAGATTTTGGGGATTTAAGAGTGTCTGAATTTTTCTTGTTTATTTTATCCTGACCAAACGATAAATTTATACCAAACTCAGATAAATCACATATATCACTGATATCACATAAACTGGAAGAAATAACTAACTCGTCTTCACTTTCTACATTTTTCGATATATTATTTTCATTATCACAGTGCTTTTTATTTAAACTCAATTTTGTATTATTTCTCATCGAATCATTATTTTCCGGTGATTTTAAACTGTTGGTTAAATTCCTTTTAATATTTTGAACTCGATGTTCCAAACTACACAAAATCGGAGAGTCTGGAGATTGACAAACCTCATCTGATTCTGAATCAAATAGACAGGGAGATGAAAAACTCGGTACATTTTTGTTATTAACAATATCTGGTGAATCGTTTATCAATATCGTTTTATCTAAATCATCTTCAAAAATATCTTCAATTGATTCCAAATGAAAGAATGACAATAAATCGTTTTCCTCAAATTCTTCTTCTTGTTGTATAATACTCTGAAAATTTTGAGGTGCTTCAAAAAATGATACATTATTGGTTTCATTTTTTACAACATCGTCTTCAAAAAACACACATGTACGTTCTGGATTGTTTTCTTCTAGTTTTTCATTCTGTACAGTAGTTTCAAAATAATTTACAATTGCGTCTAACTTGCTATCATTAAATAAATCCAAGTCTTCATTTAATGATTTGTCAAATGTATTCATTTCTTCATCAATAGACGACACGTATTCCTCCGGACTTATTTGTTTGCGGAATGCTATTAAATCACTGGCTGTAATATTTGATAATATTTCACTATCCACTGACCATTTTTGTACGTCTATCGGTTTCTCGTTTGATTTAAATTCAATATTACAGTCAAATGGGCAATATTTACATTCTCCTTTATTATAACTTTGAATCGACACAAAATTCAACAATTCAGAAAAAAATTCTTTACTCAACGACAGACTTTCTTCTTCCAATGATTGTTTATTTTGTATTGTTTGTGTACATCCTTGATTTGGTTTTGATAAAAACATATTTCTTATATCAGTCTGTTTTAAATTATCACTGAATGGAAGCTTATCTTTAAATCTTTGTGTTGTAGGTATATTAAAACGTTTCGAATCAGCCAATTGTAATAAATCAACTAAAATCTCCGTATTTTTGGAATGATTTAGTTGATAAGTAGTTTGCAAGACTCTTTGCGTTTCTACATTTATACTATTAACTATATTGACTTTAGTAAAATCTTTATTCCATACCATTTCATTCGTTGCTATTCGATTACTGAAACCACTAATTTGTAAATCTTGATTTATAGCATTGTTATTAGAAGAAATCTTCTGAAACATGTCTTTCAAATTGGACGATTTCTTATTTACTACTTTATCCACTGTAATGTGTAATTTGTTACAAACTGGTTGAATATCATTTGGTATCATTCTGGGACAATCCTTGTACATTTCCTGTTTTAATTCGTTCGATGTCAACACATGATGTGCAATATTGTTTTTGTGCATTAAACAATCTTTAAGTGTTTGTTGTTCTTTCCCTTCCGTAACCAATGCAATCACTTTTCCAGCACGCTTTCGACCCGTACGACCCATACGTTGTACCATACGTATTGGTGATTTAGTTGATATATCGAAGCATACAATTAAATCAACATCACCAACATCTAATCCCTCTTCACCAATACAAGTGGATAATAACGTGTTGCAGGTGCCTTCACGAAACGCTTTGACAACCTTAAAAAATAAATATCATAAAAAAGAACAAAACAAATATTTTTCTTTACATTGATTTGTGTACGTTGTGTAACGCCTAATTTTTGACCTAAAAATATTTTGGGTCGAATCAATGGTTTTGTGTGCAATAAAAGGGCATGAGCTTCGATCACACTTTCACGATATTCAAAAAATACAATAACACGACTATGATCATCAGATTGTCTGAAATGTGATACTAATATATCATGTAATTTATAATATTTCGGGTGGCCGAATTTTACGTCTTTCGATAACTGCAAAGATATTATTCAATAAACTGAAAAATATTATAAAATAATTTACTTCTGGATAAGAACCGTCTGGTAAAGGATCAACATTTGGTGATGGTCCCAAATAATCACGTACATTTTCCATTATCCTTTTTATATAATCATTCCCTTTCAATAAAGGCTTAGAAATATGAACTAAAAGATAAAAATTGAGAATTTCATACTAGGAAAATAGTTTTTCGGAATTTACTATCGAAAAATGTTAGAAAGCTTCTTAAACCATGCCTTATTAACAATTCATAAGCATGATACAATGTAATACATATATTCAAATTGGTCATTATTTCACTATAGTGACTGCAATAATTAGTTTTAGATAATTAATTTAGATAAATTTCAAAATCCTCGAACCTTATAGTGTTTCCTTTTCTTTCATTTTGAAATTTTTTCATTGTCATATATATTTTCCCTCTTGTCAAAGAGTTACAATTGCCTTGTAAAACTTTATATTGTACCAATGGTTTAGTGTAAAACTCTAAAACCTTGAATTATATTATTAGCAATTCCAACATAAATTTATTAAATATACATACATTAATAAATTCATCACGTATTTCTCGTATTTTTTCACACAATGGTACAACAATCGTTTCCAAAACTCTTTGAAATACATACTGACGCACATCCAAACTTTCTTCAACTCGAAACTCCAAATGAGAAATTAGTAAATTTCTAATCACCTGAAGAATACAAGTAGTAGTTGTTCAATTTCACAATTAATCTAATTGATTTATTAATTATTTACATCTTGTACATCGTCAACAGTTTTTCCAGGTGTCGCACTGAGTGCCAATACACGAAAAAATTTATTGCTCTTCAAGAGCTTTTGTATAACAATACAATAAGCATAATTACCACGTGCCCTATGGGCTTCATCAAATACTAAACACTTTATTTTTGATGCCAGCTCCACAATTGTGTCTAAATCATTTTGTAATATTTGTGGTGTTATAAAAAATACACGTTTATCTGACCACACATCGGAACGAGTCGTTGTTGATGCCATTTTTGTGTAACCAGTTAATTCAATTGTTGCTTGTTTTGGAATACCCATTATTTCATAACATGCATCAATCTGTTGTTTTACTAATGGCCGTGTTGGTGCCATAAATATTAACTTGCCAGTTGGATACCATCGAAAGAAATTGTACATTACTACAGCAGCTATAAAGGTTTTGCCCAAGCCAGTTGGTAAACTTACCTAAAAGATATTCAGTTGAAACAAAATGCTAAATAGTACTTACTAGTGAAACTTACTAATGTGTTATTAAATAAAGCTTTCTGTACAATATTTAACTGATAATCTCGAACTGGATAATTTGTAGGATATATCCATGTTTTTGCCGCTTGTAAATCTAAACCATTTGGATCTAATGTACTTAATAAACTAAAACATAAATTATTTGAGTAACAGAGTTAACTTGTTCGTTATTATACCTTGTATTTAAAGACATTGTTAAATATTTACAATTAATAACAATAATAACATTATTTGTGTTGCTTGTTGCTTGTCACAGAAAATCATCAGAAAATCTTCGAACATAAACAAATAGAAAAATATGACCATGTGCTCGGAAATGATCTAGACCTAATCGGCGATATCCGGAAGATTTTAAATTGCTGAATTATGATTGGTGCTTGACATGTGTTTGAATAGTCTTATGCACACAGTCCATATTTATTGTTTACCAATTACCAATAATACAACAAATAAGAAATATAAATTTATATATATTTGATTTAGTTCTCTACGCTTCTCTTTAATCTTTATATTATTTAGTTTTCTAATTCGGAATAGAGAACTAGAAAAAAATTGCACAAATGTTGAATTTGAAGATGCAGTCGAACAAACTGGTAAGACATTATTTATTTTGATAAAAACTTTATTAAATCAACAAATTCATTACAAAAAACTAACAAATTTTACGAAATGATATATTTTTAACATAAATATCATAAAAAATGTGCAACATTCTTATGCAATTCGAAAATATTTGAGTGAATATGAAGTTTAAAAAATGGCGAAGGCGCCACGCAAATTTTCAAACCAAAAATAGGTAAATTTATTTCTAGTTTTGGTAAATTCTATCAACAAATTCATTACAATAAACTAACAAATTTCACGAAATGATATATAAATTTTAAAAAATGGTGAAGGTGCCACGCAAATTTTCAAACCAAAAATACATTTATTTCTGTCAAGAATTATTCCAGGTTTTGGAAAATACCAGAGAGAACATAACTAAGAGAACATAACTAACATAACTCTTAGTTATGTTCTCCCTGGAAAATACAATTATTTCATCATCCTGACCGCAGGATTGTCCCTTATAATCGAAACAACTAAGTATGTATAATTATACTATTATTATTATAATTATTATAGTATGATATTCATACCTAATTCCAGCGGCACAATGCAATCTAAATTTGAGTTTAAGCGAAAAAGGCATTCTATTATGGAACGCCATTTAACTTTTTAATATATGCATAATATGCATGTTATATGTATTTAAAAATAATGCTGATACTTAATTTATTTAAAAAGTTACTTTATTTATTTTGTCACAATAAAATTGACTATTTGAAATTTTTTGTTTATTTATAATGCCTCATATTAATAAGTCGAAATTATTGCATCTGATAGTAATTATATGATGGAAGTTTTTAGTTTTTATAATAAATATAAACAAGCGAATCCACTTGTAGATTTAGCAATTCTAAGAAAATCCAATCATTTTATTGGTAATTAATTGTATCTCGTCTTTTTGTGCCTTTGTTAAACGTAAACGTGATTCAAACGGATCCCTATCGTCGTTTTGAGCATTTCCTTCTAAGAATAAAAATTCACAGCATAATGAACTATAATTAACTCCAATTAAATTAATTAATTTTAAATTCTCAATTTGTATTGTGGGTTGCGTGTTTAGGTTTATATCAGTTTATATTTAAACAATTTTTAATTTATTTAATTACGTACCTACATATATAAATGTATTGTAACTGGTTTTTTTTATAATAAAATTTTTTCGTTATCGTCAAAGTCCTTGATATTAAGATAAATGTGAAATTCAGTAATAAAAAACGAACATAAAATCACATCATAACCACACTCTTTGGAAACTGTTTTTGGATTTAATTTAAATCATTTCTTGTTATTAGTTTTAAATGCATTTTGAGGAGGAAAATTCCGATTCAAGTTCAGGTGCAGAAGAATTTGATGAATTATACAACTCATTAAAACCGCTTCCATTAAATTACAATGAACTTTATTTACGAGGAGATGTTGTACGTATTTCCAATACAAATTTATTTGATAGTCAATCATTTAACGAAGATGGTTTTCAATTAGTGCAAAAACGTAACCGAAAGAAAAAGAAAAATGCAGGTGAAAAAGACTGCCCGCAATTGAAATTAATAAAACCATTAAATTCTAGTAAAATTCGTTCAAAAACCGACAATAATCAGTCACGAAACAAGAAAATACAATTAAAACAAAAAGAAAATGTGTTGGATGGTAGTAAAGGAATTACAAAAAAGAGAACTCGGAATAGGAGGAAAAAAATAAATATAAACGATATAACGTCTGCATCTGTTAAAACAATTATCGGCGGACAAAGTTTACGTAATACACAAAAACTAAACGAAGTCGATGGTTTTAATTTAAAGATAAATCAATTATTGCCTAAAAAGAAAAGACGTCGTGGTGGTCGTGGTCGTGGTGGACGTGGAAGAAACTCAAGAGCATTAAATCAAGACGATAATGTGGATAATAATATAACATTTTATTTAAGTTCAACCTTTTATGGACAAGATACAATAAAGTTAGAAAATACTGGAATATTAAAAAATAAATGTTGCTTAGTCTTTGAAGAAAATATTTGGACGTACTATTCATATATATTTGAAGGAGAAAATTATAAACAATTTCATAGTTTTAAGGACACTTATTTAAATAAGTGCTTAGATTCAAATACAATACAGAAAAACATTTTTCCAATAGAAAGTAATTTTAATCATCATAATAACATATTAGACGAAATTGATGTAAATGGTGTAAGTGAAGAGATTATTAGGCAAATAACGCCTACAATAAATGAAATTAAAAATGATATTGCTGAAATTGACAATGGAAAAAATGGAGATTATGCAATTGCGAAAAACAAATGTGATATTTTTTTTGAGGACATTAAATGGACCTATTACTCTTATGCATTTAGAGGGAAAAACTATAAATATTTTCAAGACTTTAAAGAAAGTTATTTAAATAAGTCTTTAAGTTCAAGTAAAAGACAGGAAAGTGAACTCGTTGAAACTAATAATACAAAATTTGGAGATTGTACCATTACGAAAAACAAATATAATATTTTTTTTGAGGACGTTAAATGGACCTATTACTCTTATGCGTTTGGAAAAAAAAATTATAAATATTTTCAAGACTTTAAAGAAAGTTATTTAAATAAGTCTTTAAGTTTAAACAAAATACAGAAAAATGCTCCCCGTACTCTTAACGTAAAGACGACAAAGAAGATAAAATCATCTAAAACCAATAAAAACAAAAAGCATATTGCTCAAATAAATAATAAACAAACTGAAAATTGTATAACATCCATTAACAAATGTGAATTAATGTACGAGGACGATATTTGGACATACTACTCCTATGCATTTCAAGGAACTAACTTCAAAAATTTTTATGATTTTAAAGACGCTTATTTAAATAAATCATTTAAACAAAATAAAATGCTGAAAAATAGAAACTGTAGATTTAGGCAAAAATACTGTAATCGACACGAAGTAGAAGTTGAAAAAAATGAATTGTGCGTTCAAGTATTTGAACCAGAGTTTGAACGAACAAATTTTGACGAAGAAGATATAAACTCCTTTGATGAAAAGAAGGAAACTGAACCAAGTCAAGACTATTTTTCATGGAAAAATGCACTAGAACATATTCTAGGTTTTTTTTCTAAGAAAATATCACATATCATTGTTTTTGTTGTTGGTTTTATTATGAGAAATATATTGAGATAATCATATTTTATTATTCAATGGATATTATAATTTTTATACACAACATATTAAAATAAATATATTTGGAAAAAATTAGTTCATTTCTTTTTAAAAAAATAATTTTGTTAAATAAATTAGTGACATCTATATGGAGATTTTGAAATGGTCTGAACGATCCCTATAATAATATGTTAATATGTCTGTCAATAAAACTGTCCGCCATTTTCTATGCATCGTACCGGTATCAGAAATTTTAATTTTTCTCAAATCATATTTATAAATAAGTTTTAATAAAAAACAATTTATTTTTGTTGTTAGTTTACTTAAAATTGTAAGTAGTACATTGCAAGTTATGTATTATTTAGAATTGGCTCTTAAAATAACGTAGATTTACATTTTAATCGTTCGTTTCTCTTCATTTTCAGAACTACATTGGTAAAAATTAGTGTACATATACAAACGTGTATATTTGAGTTTTTGTTTTATATAAATGAACCAACAGTGTAGGTTATGGCTGATAATGAAGATTTAGGTTTAGGTGAAGATCAATTAGATTCTTTTGACGAAACTAACGGCATGCACGACGAAACACTTTTAAATGATACCGATAACGATGGCCACGGTACAGATGATCCTGAATTGGAGGCAATTAAAGCCCGTGTTAGGGAAATGGAGGAGGAAGCTGAAAAACTGAAGCAATTACAAAGCGAAGTCGATAAACAGATGAATATGGGCAGTCCGCCTGGCTTAAGTACGAACAAATTCTAAGTACTTTGTATTAATCTACAATTGTTTTGTTACGAATTTCAGCTAGCCCGTTGAATATGTCGTTCGAAGAGAAAATGGAAGTAGACAATCGCAGTATATATGTGGGCAATGTTGATTATGGTGCAACAGCTGAAGAATTGGAACAGCATTTTCATGGCTGTGGTTCAATAAATCGCGTCACAATATTATGTAATAAGTATGACGGACATCCAAAAGGATTTGCGTATATTGAGTTCGGCGATAAAGATTCAGTTGCAACGGCACAAGCTATGGATGAATCATTGTTTAGAGGAAGACAGATAAAAGTAGAAAAATTGAATTTTTGGCATGAATCAGTTGAAATGGACAATGTTTGTTATAGGTAATGCCAAAACGAACAAATCGACCCGGTTTATCCACAACAAATCGACCGCCCAGAGGCAGAGGTGCGTTTAGGACAACAAGAGGCGTTAGTAGAGGATTCTTTGCAGGTTACAGACCTGTGCGCAGGCCAAGGTATCGTTTATTCTAATTTACTTTAATTAAGAAACAACAAAAACAAAAAAAAATAATAAACAGTACTCACGAAATTGTTTAAAAGCAAAACCATTAATGGAATTTTTGAAACGAACAGAAATTGCGACATCTGTTGATCGTACTAGAAAAACACTTTTGGGCATTAATAAAATTCACACCTTATTGATGGTTTTACTTTTAAACATTAATACAAAGTACACATAATTTTATTTCTGCATGAATGAAATTATCTTAAAATTGCTATTTTTTTTCTTATTGTAGGATTTTATGTTGTTTCTAATTTTCTGTTAAATTTTTATTATGTTCTTCATGTTTTTATCGTAATGAACTGATGTCTACATTTTTAGGAGTTACAGACGAGGTGGATTTTTTGCTCCCTACTAAAAAAAATATATAAAAAAAACAGTATAAAAATTGTGGTAAATGTATTAAGGACCTCTTCATAATAACATTTATTTTATACCAAAAAAAAAATACACATCAATAAATAATTCCTAAAAAAAGAAATACTACAAAGAAAGAAAATGAAAAAAATGAAGTGACAAAAGAGACAGAAAAAAAAACTTTTGAGATCAATAATTAAAATAAAAAATGCATTATATTATATAATTATAATTGGTGTTAAAAAATATTTAATTTTGAGTAGATGGAGTGTGCTTCCCCTTATTATTTTCTAATCATTAAAAGTGTGAATGGATTAATAATTGTATATGTTTTGGTTGTTTTTTTCTTTGAAATGTTAAAAAAAATATCATACTGCTTTTTCATTTTATTATTTTTTTATAACTAGAATAATTACATTTGAAGGGTGTTGTTTTTTATATTTATCATAATTACAAGTTGCAGGTATCTTCGGCCTGTTTTCAAGGGTTCCATTTAAAATAAATAACAATTTCTTTAAAAAAAATCACAAAAAGTGAACATAAAAAATAAAAAATGTAAAAAAGTTTTTATGTGCTGTAAAATTAATAATAAATAGAACGTTCAGTAAAGAAAATCTATTTTTCATGTGCTACAATTATTTATATACCATTATTATTACCATTACATGAATTTTCCGATACATTTAAGATAAACTAGAGAATTTATAACAATAATTTTAAAAGAAATTCATGGTTTCTCCTTATATAAGATTACAAATCGTTGGGCAACATATAATGGGGCCTCATATCCACCATCGCGCTGTTTATCTTCGAATTTTAATTCATATGTGTCTGTATGTGTTTTTGGTGGTTTGGTAACTAATGCCTTGTAAAAACATGTTGTGGTTGGATATAATGCCATTACTAAAAACATGTCTGTGTCAGTAAATTAAATAACAAATCGCATTTAATGTGTGTACCTAAAGTGCCTTTGGGAAACAAAGCAGATGGATCGGTTTCGGGATTTGCTCGCATTAATGGCAACGGAATAACGTAATTCTTCTTTAACGTGTGTTTAGGTTTTTCATTTTTTTCTGTAAATATATCTTGCACTTCATATTCATTTGTATTATATTTAAAATTGATCACTTCAGCCAAGATCCAATTCCAATTTTCTTCACCTTCGGCTTTAATATAAACATAAGCAACTACCATGTCGCCAACCTGCATAACATTGTTTTAAGTATAACAACTATAAAAGTATAATCGTTAATTATGTACTTCAGCAATGTAACTTGGATGTGGTGGTATCGCACCACATAATGGTGGTGGTTTTTCACCCATTTTACCAACAAATAATGGTAATATTTCAGCTGAGTTTAATAACATTCTCATTGTATAACGGCTATTATAAGTTTCCTTATTATTTGCCTGTAAATTAAACATTATAATTATATTACAGTCACATTTCCATGTGAATAGGCGCTTACGTGAAACCTAATACGTTCATTTCGTATTTTTCGTATTTCAGTAATTTTATTTAAGGCTTCCCTAATTACATCCTCCTCTTGTTGGGCTTGTTTTACAGACGCTTTATATAAAGACTTTAAAGTCGCCTACAAAACAGAGCAACAAATAAACTAATACTTTATATTATAATAGTTTTTACAATATTTTGTAAATTATTTGGATCTTCTTGTGCATTAGCAAATTTCTTTAAAGCATTAATTCCTTGATCGCTTTCGGCTCGTTTCAGTTCAATCTCGTCTATTAATTGTTGTAATAAATGGAAACGTTCTTGGATTTGTTTTATTGCAAGAGTATCTTCATTTAACAAAGACATTATTCAGATTTGTTTACAGATTCACGACGTAAATAACGATCTAGTACTATTGTATGATACCAGCAAATTAACACTAGTAGTATTAAAATCTGAAGAAAAAAAATGTGATTCCATGTAGATGCTAAATATACCATAACTTACGCAGTTACAAACGGTTTTAGTAGGAATTTTATAATCAAATAAACTTAGTAACATTTATAGGTTATGTTAATGTAATTTCTATAATAAGTTCAACAATATTTAGGATGAGGACATTTCAATTGATTGCTTGTTAATAACTTTAAAAATAAATATCACAAATTGAGACAATAAAGACAATATTTATAAATACATAAATTTGGTCGAAATTGTAGGTCTAGAAATCTGCAGAAAAATTTTAGAGTTAAAATTTGAGAACAAGTTGCCATCTATCAGACACTTGTCGAAATTGAAAAGAAAACTTAAAATTATATTTCTGTACCTTAAAAAAAAACTTAAAAATATAATTAAATTAATCATATTCGATTGTAAATACTTTTAATATATTTAAAATTAACAAAAAACTATTAAAACACGTTTAATGTAGATGTAATTCATGCTAAACTATTTTTGGAATAATTTTTCTATTAAATTTAAAAACCCTTTATAAAATATCATTTCCTATGTATTAATAATATTTATAGAGACTATGAAAAATTAAAAAGTATGCTCTCAATACACGTAAAACGTGTCAAACTTTCCATTTATGTAAGCCAACACAGCAGCACTGGTAAAGGAAAAGTTCCATTCACATGGTGCATTTTTAAAAATGGCGCTTATCAACCCGGAAACGGTGAAAGAACATCGTATATGCGCATTAACTGAAACTTTCATTTATGTGACTAGTGGCATTTTTATACAGTTAATGTGCCCGGTTGTTACATATTTTCTGTAAATTTTCAAGTAAATTAATTTTTATTTGACTCGAATGTGGCAAAGTGTTTGTGAAAGACATTTAATTTTCTTATTAATTAGTATATGTTGGTGTTTAACAACTTGAGTTACCTGTTTTAAAGGTAAATTATCTTCTTTGTTTGTTCACTTGTTTTTATTGTCATAGAAATGCGTATATTGAAACACGTGGATTACTAGATTCTTTTCACCAATTTCTAATTATTACGATTTTATTTCATTTTTTTTAGATGAGTTCCGGCAGTATTTGTTACAAATGTAATCAGCCAGGCCATTTTGCGAGGGAATGCAGTCAGCCGGGCAGCGGTGGCGGAGGCGGCGGCCGTAATTTCAACAGGAACCGTGAAAAGTGCCGTAAATGCAACAAATTTGGCCATTATGCACGCGATTGTAAAGAGGAATCGGCCCGCTGTTATCGATGCTATGGTGAAGGTCACTTTGCGAAAGATTGTCCACAGAGTCCAGAGACACCGTCCTGTTATAATTGCCGCAAACCGGGCCACATTGCCAGAAGTTGTCCCGAAAACAATGGTGGCGGCGGGGGCGGCCAAAACGACCGACTAGATCGTATTAATAATGACACATGCCACAATTGTCAACGGCCCGGTCACATTTCCAGGAATTGTCCGGAGAATACGAAAACATGCTATTTGTGTCACAAGCCGGGCCATTTGAAGAGGGATTGTCAAGAAAATGATTATAATAGAAAATAGTGCACCCGGAACACACGATTTTGGCGTGTATTGATTCAAAGTATTGCTGGTTGCATAATATTTAATACAATCCAAAATCGTAATATTGCTATTATTAATTTGTTGTAGTTTTATTATAAAAAAAATACCTACAGAGTGTCTAATGTTGCAAAGTAAAAGATAAATTATCCGATTTATTTTGATTTGTTTTCTTTTTTTCTTCTTGTTTATCCATTGGACATTCTGAATATGCACGTCGTTAGTAAGAAAAGTTCCCCTGGTTGATAAAAAAAAAGAGTTACTTGTTAATCTAATATTTTATTTATAACTTTTAAAAAAAAAGCTGTTTCCTAGTTTTTTACATTAAATTTATTAAAATAAAAATTATTTGAATAAAGCAAACAAAACAACAACATTTCTTTGTTTTATTTCGATTATTCTTGCAATTTTTTGCTTTTTTATGTTGTCCATTTTTTTTTTATAAGTAAATTTTAATTAGTATACATTTTACATTAATTTTTAAATGTCGAAAAATTTAAATAGTGACGCCAACATTCTGAATCTGTCAAGCTGAGAAGAGTACATGCGCAAAATGAATTGTTTGACCGCCATATAAACTGTCATTTCATAGCACGCGTGATTTTTTTTATTCATAAGAATTTTGTTAAACTATATAAAAAATAGTGACTTAATTAATAGTTAGTGTAGCAGTAAGTTATTAGTAACAGTACCAAAAAATTATTTGCTTATTTCTTAATCTATTTAACGAGTTTCGGTTTTCACGCTGTTTGTTATGTTATGAAAAATAGAGATTTCTTAATTAATTTCTATTTTATGGAAATGCATTTGTGACTACATTTAAACATTTTTAAAATTAATACTCTACTAAATGAACAATTACATTTTATTTAGTATAAGTTGAATTTGTGCGGTATTCTAAATCAAGATACCTTGTTACGTAAATTTTTTGACGTTTTGCTATTGTTAACTGTCAGATTATGAAAATGAAAGTTGGTAAGTTTATTTTAAATGAATAAAATAGCATGTATTTATTACATTTACACATATTTTCGTGTGTATCAATTAAGAAAAGTAGATAATATAAGGCATTTTCTAAATCATTATGTTTTAATTTCGTTCAAATTCTTAAAAGTCAAATGAGCAGTTGAGCACGAGGTAGCCATATTCTGTCAGATGTCAAGTACGAAAACAACAAAAAAAATCTATTAAAAATTTCAATTAAAAGTGTTAATGTATATTATTACTTAAATATCGTAATAAAATTAATCATAATTTGATCATTTTTAAGTTATATTGCCAATTTTTTTAAATGTTTTTCTGCCACATGGCTGTATTATTTGATAAAATTCAAATTTAAAAATACATGTGCACAACGAATCTTGCAAGTTGTTTACTACGATTTATTTGATCGTATGTAAACATTTTTTTGACATTTTAATTGTTTATAATAACCTCTAATTTTTAATTGTTACAAAATACTGTATAAAAAATAAATCGAGACTTGATAGAATGAAAAAAGTATGCATTTTTGGCATTTCTGATAAAAAAATACATAATGCTAAATAATAAATAATACTAGTATAAAAAATACTAGTAAATTATATAATGTTCTGTTGGTTGCGTGTATTCATTAAAAAATTCAAATTTGAATAGTATGCCGCGTGACCTTTCATTTGTCTATTTATAAACAAAAATTGTGATAAAGTTTGATTAAGAACATGTCGAATTTATTTGTAGACCGGGACCGATTCCAGTCTGCAAACAGTAGTACAGATGATAATGATTCAGGATCAGAGCACGAAGAATACCAACATCCGAACGAAGTTCAAATCAGTCAAATACCGGGACATCACGGTATTATAGGCAACACTGGTACACCGGTACGTAAAAGACGCGGTAACTTGCCAAAACATAGCGTAAAAATATTGAAACGATGGTTATACGAACACCGATACAACGCCTATCCCAGCGATGCCGAGAAACAGTCCCTGTCTCAGGAAGCGAACTTGACAGTATTGCAAGTGTGCAACTGGTTTATTAATGCCCGACGGCGTATTTTACCGGAAATGATTAGACGAGAAGGCCACGATCCATTACAGTACACAATTTCTAGACGTGGTAAGAAATTGAATGGTGTTGTCGGTCAATTGGTGACCGAGCCACGATCAAATTGGGTGGACGATTTGCGGGCCGGCGATAAAAAGCGAATACGATTGGAAGATCATGATTATGACGACAGTATGACGTTGATGTATCGCTCAGAAGAGGACAGCCCGAACGAATATGAAAGTTCCAGTCCTAGCGAAGAAGAGAAATTCACTACCTGGCAAACGGTTATACATTATGCGAAGGATAACCGTCATCCTGCTAATAGAGGGTAATCAATTTTCTAACATATGTAAAGGAACGTATTTTTAATATATAATTTTATTTCTAGTGCCATTGAAGATAAGAATCGCGAATATTGGAATGCACCCCATCCACAATTGGCCCATTTGCCACAATTACAACATCCGTTAGTAAGTCCAAAAGTACAAGTGATGCCAGCCAACACCGTAAATCCATTATTACAATCCGATACGAGAACATCATGCGATGATCGTGACGATCAAGACAAATTTAAATGTTTATATTTGCTGGTTGAAACGGCAGTTGCAGTTAGACAACGTGAAAAAGAACAGGAAGATCAACTATAGTTGTTTTTTGTTTAATTATGTGAAAATCGCCACAATGTGCCTATTTGTCAAAATTTCTATGCGAATATTGTTTACTTGTAATTTTCTTCCTCTCTTTTTTTCTTTGTCTTTTTTTTGTTATTGATTTCTAGTATTTAGTAGGTAATAGTAGAAATAGATTATTTTTTAGTATTATTTAGATGTGCCGATATTTGATTTTTTTGTATATAAAAATATGAGGGTAATAAATTTGATATAAATTTTTGTTATTTTAATAGTAAGTATATCCAAAGAATGATGTTTGAATTTGTTTAACGCACATTTTTATAAAACAAGTTTATTAGTGCCATAATTAAATCGATTTCTTTTTTGTACTTAATGCGAATAATTTCTGGATCTGAATTAAGTATGTATTTAAAAAAAAAGATGGTTATTTTACTAGACCTTTACATATTTTCAAACAGAACAAATATTGTTAATTTGTAATCTTGTATATCAATATAAAATAGTGTTAGAATGTATTTATCATAGCCAAAAAAGGAAAATACATGTATTTACAAATGTTTGCTCAAATATTTCGGTACAAAATTATTGAATAAATGTAAAGTTTTATAAGAAAGGAGATATTTTTTAGATTAAAATTTAATGTGTGTTTCTACCCATATTAATGAAATAAAAGTAGAATATTTTGGCTATGAGTAATTTTTGAGTATCATTTTAAATTTACCCAAACCCATTTTCCTATTTTTACCATAACTGGGTTTCAAATTCAAACTAAAGTATTTTTATTTTTTATAATTTGTTTTATTTAGATATTAATAAAACACTTACAGCTTACTAATAATTATTTGTTTAAAAAGTAATTTCTGAAATCTGCGTTGCTTTTTGGTGTCGCAGCATTACCATTCGTTTCTTTTCCACTACTTTTCTGTAATTGTATTGAACGTGGCACCAAATTCACTTGTAACCTACTGCGAGGATGTCGATTCGATTCAGATTGTTCATTTTTTGTTAGTTGATTTGATTTGGGAGGCGGAGCACTAATCGCTACACTAATTACATGTCCCTCCACATCCAATTGATCCGTTTTAATTTGTGCTTCTTTCGCTAAATCTTCATTTTCAAACTCTACATAAGCTAATCCCTTTGATTTGCCATTTTTGTAAGTTACCAAACGAATATCTTTCGCACCAAATTCTTTAAAGATATTTTCAACTTGTTCTTTTTGATAATTTTGCGGTAAATTTCTAACAAACAATTTATTTTTTTCTAAAACGGTCGCATACTTTAATTTAGGTTCATCTTGTTTACTTTCCTTCAAATTCGATATAAATAATGGACGACCATTAATGGGTTCGCGATCTCTTGCAAGTGCACTTAAAGCCTCCTCTTCCATTGCAAACTGAACGTAACCATAACACCGGGATTTACCTTTACGATCGTACACCAATTCAATATGGGTTGAATTGGGAAACATTTTTTCTAATTGCGATTCATTTACGCTCGCCAATAAATTACTAATAAAAACAGTTGTTTTTGGGTCTTTTGTAAACGGTTTTTTCGTTCTTAGTTTTTTATTAATAGACGATGATTCTTCTGCTTGTTTATTACCATCACGTTTACGTTTAAGAGGAGGTTTGTCAACAGATGGAGCTTCGGTAATTGGCTGTAGTTGCATTTTGACTGTTTTACATTTATCTAAACATTTTAACACATCTTGTAGTGTACCATTTTCACGTTCATACATTAACCATTCATCTGCTACAAGATGTGGCCAATTGCACGTATTTATAGCACGTTGATAGATTTGTCGTAAATTATTTGCGTCACCATATTGACGTTCCAAATTTGCGTATTCCAACCACATGTAAACATTTTCTTTGTTTTGTGGTTGATGAAATATCCCGCTCCATAATTTTCTAGCTGATGGAATGTTATCCTTTTTTGCCAGTATTCTACTATACAGTCTTTTCACTTTACAACTCGGATCGGAAGCGAAATCGAGTTGTTCAATAGCTTGCTGGAACAATTTGTACAATTTTTCGTCTGTAGACGTTCTACGATTATATTCCAAATACGTTAACCATAGATCCAATCCAGGAGATGGGGCAATACTAGTTAATCCTAAAAAAACATTAAAAATAAAATAATAGTGATTTCTCTTCAAAATAAACCTTGTTCAAAACATGACAACAAATCTGACGGTTCCTTTTCTTGTTTTTCGAAGATACGTAATCTTATAATCCACAATTCTTCACACCAAGGGCAATTCCTTAATGCCCGCCAACTGATATTCAATGCAATATCACCTAATTTCATCGCATATGTACAATAATCATACCACAAGCTGGTATTTAAACATAATTGTGCTACAGCACGTTCATAAACACACAAAATGCTCGAAGGATCTGTTAAAATTTCCAAATATTTTGTATAAATATCAAACAATTGTTGTTCATCAGTCTCAACTAGAAGTTTTTCTTCAAATTCTTCATATTTCTGTAATAATTTAAATGCACCCTTGTAACCAAATTCGACAGGTTTGGAATCAACGAAATTTTCTGGCAATGTTTTTAACCATTCGTGGTATTCTTTGTATGTATTTTGCATACCAATAAGTGGTACGGACAATTGTCGACGATATGTTTCATTTAAATTGTGAACTTGACGTTTATATTCTTCACCACCTTCGGTTTTTGCTAGTGGTAGATGGGCCAATTCCAATTCTCTTAACGTATCCCATAATAGGGACCCTTTACTTGTATGCAAACCAGCTGCTTGTAATGCCCTTTCGATTATTTCACGAGCCGATTTCGCATCAGATACTTGTAAAGTATATTGAATGTATTCCATCCACAAATCAACACCTAAATAGAAAAACTAAACTAACAAAAACGATCACATTTTACAACTAAATATGTTATAAAACTGTATTGGTCGTACTTAAATAGTCTTCCACGGCTTTATCGAATAATTCCTTAACTTTCTTCTGTTCATTTGACGCATTTGCTAGTTTAATTTCTTCTTTAAGCCAATTTAACCATATTGTTGGCGTTAATGGAAAACATTCATGGAAACGTTCATATGCGACACGCATTGAATTCAAATCGCCCAATTTATAATAAATTCCAACCAGTTCAAAGTGTACGTCGTACAAATATTTATTTACTGCTAACTGTTGCTCCAATTGGTCTGCCTTTAGTAATAGCTCCTAAAATCGAATATAGACATAGAGAGTAATACTAGTTTTTGCAAATAAGGAAAGAATGTCGCTCACTTTTTCTTCGGAATCAGAGTCTGAGTCCGAATTAGAGCTGTCCGAATCGACTTCCATGGTTGAAGGGTGTGTTGGGTCCATTTTTAAAGAAAAATTAAAGCAATTGTTTACTCAATAAAACTCAATGTTTATTGTACTAATTGACACCTATATTTAAATTTTAATGCTAATAAAATTATAACATTATAAACGAGCCAAACAGAATTATTTAAATAGTTTTGTAATTTATAATCTATGTTTATAAACAAAGTTTATTTAAAAATAAGAAAATAGTACGACTGATAACGAAAAAGTAACCCAACTTTTAGTTTTAAGCAACTCATCTGAAGTTAGCTAATCACAATTGTGCCCTTGCGAAGCGTTGCGAGCTTGCGACATCTATCGACTCTTCTACTGCTTTTAGCTTGTATGTCAAAGTCCCAAAAAGTAGTTATATTTTTTTCCGCCTATTTATCTCTAAGACACACAGACATTTTGTAAAAATAATTAATGTAGTTGTTCATAGACATAAAAAACCAAAAAATAAACAAAAACCACAATGTTTACACGTATATTTGTAGGTGGTTTAACATATAAAGTTCGTGAATACGATATAGAAAAGTTCTTCCGAAAATATGGCCGAATAAAAGAGGTAGCATTGAAACATGGTTATGCATTTGTCGAATTTGATGATTATCGTGACGCCGAAGATGCTGTCTACGAGATGAATGGTAAAGAATTGATGGGTGAACGTGTTACGGTCGAGAGGGCCCGCGGCACCCCGCGGGGTAGCGATATGTGGCGTGGCGGCAATCGAAGCTATTATAAATCGAGAAGCAGACGATCTGGATCACGTAATGGACGTAGCAGTACCAGTGGTCGCGACAAATATGGCCCACCGACACGCACAAAGTACCGGGTGATCGTCGAGAATCTGTCGAGTCGGTGCAGTTGGCAGGATTTGAAGGATTATATGAGAAAAGTGGGCGAAGTGACTTATGCGGATGCACACAAAACACCAAACGAAGGCATTGTCGAATTTGCATCGTATTCGGACATGAAGCGGGCCATCGACGAACTGGACGACACAGAGATCAATGGCAGGCGTATAAGAATTATTGAGGACAAGAAACGGAGTAGTAGCAGATCGAAATCGTATTCTAGATCACGTTCTAATACACGTTCAAGATCGTCTCGTTCTAAATCCAAGTCTAGATCGAAGTCGAACGAACGCAGTAGAAGTAGAAGTAATTCTAAAGATGGTAATAATCGATCTAGATCGCGTTCACATTCCAAAAATCGTTCATCCAAATCGAAACGATTGTCAGAAAATCGGTCGCCAAGTCGTGACCGCGATTAGTTAAGAAAGGCTGTCTTTTTTTTATTATTCAATTTGTAATCATTTTAATACATATGCCTGAATGTTTCTGAGTTTTTTTTTCTTCCAATAAACTTTATTTACCTTGTTTTTCACAGTATTTTTCTCCAGCTAATGTTTAATTGATAGCAATATTGTTTTCTTTCACGTTTTGAATTAAATTGTCTACATTATAATTGAACTGTAATGTTTTTAGCGTACAATAAAATCTAGTTTTTCATCACAGTTGTTTTACTACAAAACATAAATTGATACAAATCATGTTTTATAATATTTTTTATTAACATTTTATCCTGAGAGTATCTACATTTTAGTATTACATTAGGGGCCACAATACCTACTTCCTAATAAATTGATTCAGTTTTGGTAATTCAATAAACTAACACTGATACGTTTAAGTAAATAAGGAACTAAAATTAAATCTATAGATCTATTGGTGATGCTAAATCTCTTGTAAGATTTATTAGAAAGTGAATATGGTGGACCTAAAAACAACTTAAATACTTTTTACTACTTGTAATCAATTATAGGTATGCACAACAAATTGTTTTCTTTTTATTCTTATATTTCCATGAAGATGACAAATTTACAAAAGTTAACACAAAAATACATCGTACTTGTATGTGTACTTGAACACAAGTTTTAGAATTGCAAAGTTATTAATTTCACTGAGAAGCGTTTCTATTACACATAAATTACAATCACTTAAAAGTAAATATTTTATTTTATAAAAAAAAAAAACATAAATAATGAGCTATAAGGTGTGTTATGTAGTTTTTTTATAATGTTTTATTTTTACAAATAATTAGAGAAAAAAATAATTATGAGCTAAAAGTATTCCACGCAATCATCTCCAATATTAAGCAAACTTTTTAAAATACATATCACAAAAATATATTCAAATTCAAATCGGAAAACATAAAAATAATCACAATCAATTTTTTCGTCTTATTTTCCCGAACTAATTTTCAGTTTGTTTTGTTTTATTATAAAAAGTACAAAAAATACCCATCAAATTATAATTATTACAATAAATAGAAAATAAATAAAATTTATTTATGTGTATGTTTTTTTCCAAAAAAAAAACCGTTTCCTCTGTTTTGTTTTAATTATACTTCTACAATAATGAATTTTTCATTTTTTTTTTTAACTACAGGGAAAAGTCTAGTCAACATCCAACTATATTAGTATTTAAAAAATTGTATAAAACAACTATTTGTAAATCTAACTGGTATATAAACAGTAATTTTGAAACTACTACTGTACGATTAATTAATTTTATAAATATATTTACATAAAAAATCTAAACCCCTATTCAGTCTTTAAATTAAATCTACCAAAACTGCTTATCATACTTAGACAATAAATTAAACAGTTACTTAAATTACAATAAAAAAATATACAATTATTATAAATTAAGTTAATTTATAATTGTAATGCTATTTTATATGTATTTATTATTATATCTTGTATATTTAATCTAAGTTCAATAAAAGAACACCTTTGGCATACTTTTATTATTTGGAGTTTTTTTTACAAAAAGTCAATCATGATAATTAAAAGAAGACTTGTTAATAAATGCAGAAAAACAATTAGTAACTATGCATAAAATTTAAACATTTGGTCCCTATTTATAATAAAATATTAAATATTAGTTTTGGGGTGGGATGAATTAATAAGAATAATATGTAATTTTAAATCAGATTTATATACCAGTTAAAATTTGCCAATGTAAATTGTACTATTAAGGAATTGTAAAATAATTTAAATTGATCAAGCAACAAAAATCAACGAAAAGAAGAAAAAATTAAGAATGCGAATGTGGTTCAATAGGCAAGAGATATGATGATGTTTGTGTTACCATATTATCACCGCATGGTGTATTTGTTGTATAACCATTGTGAAATATTTCGGGTATTACAAGTGTTTCGGCTAATGCATGCTCATCTAATAATGAATCAAGTAAACCCTGAGATTGACTTAATTTCTCTAATGATTTTACATCGTTATCAACGGCTGCTAAGGCTTTCTCTAATTCTTCAGTTTCTTCACGTGACGGTTCATATTCACCATTTCGATTCACTGAAACCAACAATTAATATCAGTTTTGTACACTTTGAAAATATGGCAAATAATTTACCAGTAAAAAAATCACTAAACTCATCAACTTGAATTGTACTAAGAACTGTATTAATGTCAGTTTCTTCCAATAAATGTGCCTGCGTAACTAAAGCCTGATCCAAACCGTCTGATTCATTTAAGCCAAGCACTTGATCAACAATTTGCATATCTTCTTCGACTACTTCAGGTGATTGTTCGCCCATTTCATTACTAAGATCTGAATTAAATGCATAATATAAAAAATGTATTAAGAAAACAGTTAAACAGCAATACTAACCACTTGATACAGGCAAATTTAATATTGTATCATCTGTTGTCATCACTTCACATGTTTTTATCGGCTTCTTCTTTTTCTTACTTCGTTTTTGTGGCCTTATCATTGCAGATGGTTTTACTTTCTTTCTAATTTTCTTTGGTTTTGCTTCTTGATACAATTTATAGTTGTCCCGTTTCCTCGCATGTTCCGGACATAAAGGTAATTCATGTGTTATATCAAAAACAGGCATCGAACATTGTGTATTATCGGCAAATTTTGCTGTACAATAATTGAATAACACTTGTTCTGTATTATACATTATATGTAATGTACAATGTTTCGTGCACGGTAATGCCGGTTGTGTACATTTTTCAATTTCACATATTTTTGGTGTTACTAAACGATTATATCCAATTTGATATTTATTTCTATTATTCGAATTCAATCGTAACAATGTTGTTTTGTTGTTTGTTTTCGTGCGGGGAAATTTATTTGGCTGTCCTACATTACTACGAATTAATTGTTGTATATAACGTTGAAATTCGTGACGTGTTATTTCAATACGTTCCTCTCTAGACTTGTCTTCCAGTTTGAACTTCTAACAAAACGGACAATTTAAAATGCGAACATTTAACTGTGATTAATTATCATGTTTTTGTTTATAATTACACTTGATTTATTTAAAAAAACAGTTGATATCAAAAACTAGACCCATTCAAGTGTAATTAGCCGTACTTACCTCTAAAGTGGCGCTAAACCAGTGGTGTTGGTAATGGTTTTCTACATTATTTTCGGCCTGTATCCGTTGTAATGTTTCATGATGTGTTCCACGGATATTATTATTAATTCGTTTCAAATGCTGTTTCAGCAAATTGGGAGATTTGTGCGCTTCACTTAAACCTATCGATAAAAACATTAATATAAACAAAACAAAATCAAATTTAATTACCTATAATACTGTGAGCAGTGATTTTATCTTCGAAATCTTGTTCCTCAATACATTCCAATTTTACCTTTGTATTATTAATATTATTAACATTATGTACAATGGTTGCATTATTTGATGATAAATGTACAGACTTTTTAACAAATAAACGTTCATTACATTGTTTATCATTTCGTATAAGGTTTTTACAATTATTATTTACTACTAGCCTATTATTCGTTTGAAAATGATTTGTTTTATTAACTAATTGATCAAGAGAAATTGAAGTAAAGCCATTGCACCTAAAATTAAAACACGAAGTTTATATTAACTAGTTCATTTAAGCGGTTTTACCTTTGATTCCCCTTAAACCCAGAATTGAACATCTTATGGTATTAAACGAAAGTTTTATCGAATTATTTAATATAATTTGTTGCCATTTTGTCAACAAGAACAAAACAAAAAAAAATAGGAAACAATTAGGTCGGGAGTAGACTGCTTATTTGAATTTGTTTATCGTCTTTTGCAACTTAACACAATAAGATTAAATACCTGTGTACACTAATAACACAAGCCTAAATGAGTTATTTATTAAAAACGTTTTTCCTCCTCACTTATTATTATGACAGGTCATATAAGGTTATGCTGCGTGTAAATAAAAAATAATAATAAAAACATGAAAAGGTCACTATTATATTAGAATTGTTTTTTTTAATTGTTTACTGTTTATCTGTTATGTAAAAATATGAATAATCCTCATAAATGTTGTAAAAATGTTGTAAATATTTTTTAGTAATAGAAGTTTTTGACAAATGACAGAATTACAGAAATTAAGAATTTTTGTTTGGTTACCAACTTAAATGTGGAAATCTAGAAATTACTAAATATTCAAATAAATGAGACTGTGTTCATTTCATTGTTTCTTAATTTTTATATCTTTATTTTTAAATATAAGAATATTCATTTTACACAACGATCCTATATAAATTAGAATATAAGATCGATGATTTTACATAACCACTATATAATTGATAAATATTATAATGTCGTTTTTCCTAGTGTATTGTTGGTTGCATGGAGACCATACACTTTAAAAATTTAAATTTCGTTTTGAATATTTTCCTTTCTGAAACTAGTTTGAAACTTTATCTTATTATAATCCGTAGAAAAATGCATTAACAATGACTTATATGTAAGTCATAACTCTTTATGAGTAGTTTTATCAACATTATTAATTGTACTATGACTTTATTTGGTGTGCGATAAATTCCTATCAAACCATTTGTATTCAATTGATAACACTGAAAAATTGTGAATAATTGATCTAGCCTTAAAGTAATTAGGTAGGAAATCAATTGCAACTAAACAAAATTAAATACAAATTCAGATTGATTACGTTCTTTTAATAATAAGTCATCGCCTTGAAAATAAATAATGCTAGGAAAATGTATAGCAAATTTTCATGATTTTGCGCGTTTTATGAATTGACCCCTCAGC
>SSSI01004625.1:0-12161 GCA_004796505.1 Oryzaephilus surinamensis | reverse complement strand
TCAAGTGTTGGGCTCATTTAACAAATTACTGTCATTTTGTATAATATCATGCTTAAAATAGGGTTAATTTTCTATAGGGATTTTTTTTGTTGGTAATAATAAATTGTATAAGCAAAAATGGTTTAAAACTTTGTTTTCACATAAAAAGCTCATGATAATACTGGTAAAAAGTAAAAGGACGTTTAATTATGTTAAAAAGACTAAGTAAATTTTTTTTTGAACAACACCTTTGCAGGATGACTCTTAATTATTGTAACGAAATTGATTTTCAGAAAGACGTTATATTACTTATAAAGTTTTCTTTTATATTGGAGTTTAGCTGTAAATCTAAATTACGTTAAGGAACTTTATAAATAGATTGGTTAGAAATTTATGATCCAATAGAATTACCTACACTATTTAATAAAAATTCAGTATACGTCCTGCATGTAAGTTATATTTTCGGTTATCCAATATATACGTATTTCTACAATTTTTTTAACTTTAAATTCATTTGAGATCCCCAAAAAAAATTCTTATAGATAAAACATAATACATGTTTCGGTTTTTAACATAACTGCTTTTTTAATACTTGAAAAACACTCATTTTTATGAATTTCCGAATTATTAGCTTAATTGGCGCAGTAATTTATAGGTATATTATAAAGAAGAAGTTTATGAACGAAAAAATATTGAAAATGTATAGGTATATCTTAACCATTTTTAATTTGCTCAGTTTCCATTTTGAGTCACAATTATTCAATTAACCTGTTATAATTGTAATTAGTTATACGTGATTAAAGATATAATGAACCAAAACTTGCATAAACACCAAAATGAATATTCTGTAGTATATGTATAAAAATGAAGAGAAATTTTGTGGGAAATTTGATGCCACCGAAAATATTTGTAGAAAAGAAAAACGACGACAAATTTTCACATAGAAACTTATCGACATAAAGTGTTGGAACATAACTTTTGGGTGAACTACTACAACATTTTCTATTTATCAGTGGATTTACTAAAAAGACGTCTCCCATAATGTTTTTCTCATGTTCTCATATTGCGATTTATTGAAATGGTATTTTCCAAATCAATAATGTACATATGTACGTTTGTGATATTGATAAAAAAATGTAAATGAATACACTTTTTTGTGTACTTAAAACAAAGTTTAAACGTAATTCAGGAAAAAAATTTGCAAAATAGAAAACACAAAAATTCAATTAAAGCGAATGCAATTGTAATTAAAAATAAATATATGTATACAATAATGTGTGTTTTTTTAAAACAATTTCTTAAAACGTGATTCGGATTTTCCATACATCGTCAACTGTTTTATTTTTAAACATGTGGGCGTTAGAATATTTAAAAACTTTTTTCCACTTTCTTATTAGCAAGTTAATGAGTTTTATGTTGGTCAAAAAAAATCAATAAACTTTCATTCTATTTAACCTGTGTGTGTGGGTAGTTTAATTGTTCGTTTATAAACTTATACTATTCCGGTTAAAAGACACATTTAATGCACAACTTCCGTTCGACAGGGTCTACTAAACGCTTTATGTATAATACGTCCTGAAATTACATACCTGTACTATTACCTGAAATATATTTCTATTTATTACCTTCCATTTAACAGGTTTTATTACATCTAAATCTGCTTATCACGATGGGTAATTTGTCTTGTTTATTGTCAATATAATAAAATATTTATTGTTGTAATTTCCAAGAGACATTGTTATTTTTGTAATAACGACTTACGACCTACGGTCTCAACAAAAAACACTAAAAAGTAGTTCTTGTTATAATAACCATTTTGTGATAAACCATATGTATTCAATTTTCATAATAAAATTAATATGTACGAGTTATCATAATACATTTAATTAAATTTTATCGTATTATTTAAAATAAAGTAATTATTTTATTTATTAATGATGTAAATAAATAATAAATAAAGATTTTGATTAAATTGTTGTTGATTTATTGTAAAATATTGTAACAAAAAGTATAATTGTTCACACAGACATTTTATTACTGAAATGTTATGGTGTTAAAAGTCAAAAGTTCATTTTAAAATATATTATATTCCACTGAAACTTTTATCATTTTAAAGTTGAAATTTTTCTAATCTATGGAATTAACACAAAATTTTCATTATGTGGAAGACTGAAAAAAGTTTGATATGCGAATTTTATTTATTAGATTTTATCATTTTCGAGCTGAATTTTAATTAGGATTACATTTTAAAATAACGTTTTCTTGTATTTATATTATTCTTATTATGTATATGAAGCTTTTCCGTCAAATTAATATGAGTTGAAAGCATCAACTTGAATGTTTAGTTGAATTTTCACACACAATTTGCATTTATTCTTATAATATGAATATGAATAGAAATTAGAATTGCCCTTTATTATGGTCTGCAATGCGACAATATAACATATATCCCTGGGAAAATCTTTTAGTGACAAAATTTCCTTTAAATATATACATATACATTATTATATCCAACAAGTTTCAAAGTTACGTACTTTGTATAAATATACGAATATAATGTTCTGAAAAAAGTATTACTACATTGTGCGACAAATTACTAATTTTTTGACCATAAATAAAGTTTCTTTGCTTCCGTTTTGTTTTCTTTGTTGACAAAACTTGTTGGAAAATGTGTTTTGTGGTCTCAAAGGAACCAGTGCAATTTTTAATCTTAAACGAAACTATATTATTATTAACGTAAAACTGATTTCTGAACATCAACAGAGTTAATTTGTAGAACAAACAATAATTTAGGAATACAACTTTACAAAATATTCATATTTTTAATTATTATTATTTACATAATTTGATCTGAACAGCGCTTTTTTTTAATATCATGAACCGTAATTTCATTTTGGAAATGTTTATTTGTTTAATAATGAAATTTTATTTCGCAAAATGTAGTATTTATCGTGTTTTATTTTTTTGGAAAATATAAAAACAATAATTTATACCTATTATACATATACGCATTGTAGGTACTACGAGTATGTATTAGGTTTGATATCCCGGGCAAAGCTGAGCTTTAGCTGGACTTTCTGGCTTATAAAGGACATACTTATAGTATTCGTTCTATCAATATTCAGCATTTTCATACAGTTTATAAAATGTCTATTTGGCTGTTTCGCTGAAAACTTGTTGAACACGACTTAATATTAGTTTTTTTTTTATTTTGGAAAAGTACACCGAAATAGCCAACATTCGTACCATTTACGTGAATGATAAATTTAAATAGCCTTTTTATTACTGACAAATAGTAAAATGCAAATAAAAAAAAACGCATTTCATCCAATACAATAACACTTAAAAGCCACACAGTAAAATTTTTATTTTCAGTTATTGATTTTATTGGTATAAAATATTTCAAAAGAGTTTTTCCATTTCGTTTCAATAAAAATTAATAAAATGGATTTAAGTCTGTATAAATGTAAAGTTAATTTAGTTAGTTATATGTACAAACATTTTATTACCCATATTAATTAAAATGGAAATGATTATTCAAAGCTTTATTTTATGTTTATTTAATTTGGTTCACGAATAATTATCCGTTCGTGCTTTACTTTTTCGCTCTATATTTCCTGTTTATCATACATGCATTTATTTCAAATACAATGTGTTGTATTCCAATAAATTGTCCCTGTTGAATGATAGTTTTCAAAGTATTTCAGACACTTTCATAATAACTGATTACAGAGAATGTGAATTCGCTTTATGTACTAAACTTTTACATGCATTTTCAAGTTTTTGGAGCGCAAATAATAGTATTAGGTGGATGATTAAATTTTCATATACTCACATTATATATTCCATATTATAATAATGCAGTTTCCATTAAATTTATACATTAATTATTAGGTATATTGTTGAATAAATAAGTATTATGTCTGTCAACATTATTTTAAGAAATTTGGATGTAATACCTACCTACATAACAATTTCTATTTTCTATTAAAACTCATGTTGTACTGTAATGAATTTTTGCCATAATGCCATAATAATGTTATTTTATTTTATTTTTTTTTTACAACCCAATTTATCATTATGTTGGCACAAATGTCACGATTTTCCATTATCTGCTGGAAAATCTAAAATGGAAAACCACTACACAATTAAATAATCATTTAAATTCATGAATAGGTAAACTTAAAATCTTTTGGTTGTTCAAAAATGTCCCGAAAATATTTCAGTTTTTTCCAGAAATAGAAGAGTCTTTTAGAAAATATTTTATATTAGGTATAATGAATGTTTAATTAAGAGTTCTTCATTAATTATGATAAATTTATGTCCATTAAAAATTTAAGTTTTAAGAGAATAGAAATTTTTTGCTTTTAAATCTGCAGCTATAGGTACATATATACATAGTGTTTTGACACTAAAAACCAACCCATGTGACTCTTACGACAAATTATGGCGTTGCCATAATATTAGTTAAAAATATACCAATATTAATATTATTACATTATTTCCAATCATAATTGAAAATCGTAATGGGATATTTTAAATAATTGCATTCGTACAATTTTTCAACTAAAAGTCACGTGAGATTATTTTTAGTGTGAAAATTCTATATAGATATTTCTATTTTGACGAATATGTATGATTTTTTTAATAAATTTGGATTATTTCGTGTACACGAATGTGTTTCAAAGGGAAATTGCATTTCCCACATCCCTGATCCATAAGAAAAGCTGTGGGAATTGCAACCAGGCTGTCAGAAATTTCTTGTTGAACTTCTCGAAATATTATTAGCCCAAGTTATATGTTGAATGCTTTGAAAACGAAATTGCTATATAAATAACTACATATTCCGGTATATACCTATCTCTGATATTAAAATTTAAAACGATATTTCCTGAAAAAAGCTTTTTGCAATTGATGAGAATTGATATCTTTGGCAACAAAGTAGAATAAAGAGGGCCTTAATTTAAACGAAAGGAACCATGTTCATATGCGTAAATGATTTTGATTTATTGTGTACGTTCAAAAGTTTTCTGGGGTGTTGATCGAAAGTTTTTCTTATAGGTATAAAAAAATAATATTAAGTATTAAGTAATCGTGTTTGAATAAATTGAATGTCGTCTCTTTGATTATCCAAGTAGATGTTTTACTTTCAACAGTTTACTTTTACACATTAAATATTTACTAGTAAAATTAAATTGCCTTATTCAACGTACTAACAAAATTATTCCTTTTTTTCTAATTGAATTTAACAAGAAACAACCCCTTGAACTGAGTTTCTTGTCTCCAATTTATATACACACCCTCATTTCAAAGTGTATTAAGAAAAGTGTTGTTGCTTCAATTAAGAATTTCTAAACAAATTCTTTGTTTAAAACTTTATATGGACTCTTTTATAAAAAAAAGTTTGTGGTAACTTTAGGCCTTTTACGTATATTTTTAATGTATTATGAGTTAATGAAAATTTGATTTATGCAACAAATTATCGATGTAAAGCTGAATATCGATACTTAAAAATTTATATTTATAAGATTTGGTTTTCATTTCTAAATAAAATTACATTAAAGTCAATAAGTTACTGTATCTTTTAATTAAATTTCGTCCATGACAAACTTTTCAATACAAAGTTTAATTGATTTTATTAAAAAGCAAATACCTACTCGTAAGTAAGTTTATTGCATTTAATTGATTTGATCAAAAATTCCATTGTCAATAAAATTATTATCAGAAATGTAATAAAATTAATAATAAGTAGTAGTCAAATAAAATTTGAAACAATAAAAAAGTTGCTAACTTAGCAATCACATTTTAATTTCTTCAAACAACATTACAAATTACAATTAAACATTGAAAAATTATATAAAAAACATCCTGTTTCTTTCATTGAAAAATTTTAACTAAGTACTAAAAATTATTAAGTTGGTGCCAAAAAAAATCAAAATTTAATTAGTTTTTTTATTATTACTTTGCTAATGTTATTTAAACGTGTTTATATATTCGTTTATTACTCGCACACAGTAATTTTCACAATTGTATGCTGAAAATACATTACTATTACACAAATATTTACATTTCATATACGAACTACATATATGAAAATATAATAAATTGATTAGATGTGTGGCTGTGTATTTATGTGTATTAGGTATATATTTATCGAATTTATATTTTTTAACGAAATATTATCGAAAGTTTTCGTCAAATGATAATATTCTTTCCGGAAATTATTTTTTAATTGTTATCATGGATATATACGAGTGATCTGTTGTATTTATCCTAAGTATTTGCCTTAATGGATTTTGCTTCATATAGTCGTGGAAAAAGGGGTTGCTTTGTAACGTCACACAGAGTCAAAGAGTAAAGAGAGAATTCTAGTTTCCGTTTAACCATAATCATCATTTAACTCAAACCAAAAAGCTAATTCCTTTTAAATATCTATAATACGTTTAAACAAAAAGCGTTTACACTTTTTTAACAAAAACGAGATTATTAAAAAATTTTGTTTCAATGGCTATACATATTATACTCAACAAGTTTGATCAATAAAGATTAACTCTTTACTTTCATGTTTTGTTTATTTCTACGATTCTACGATTCATATTGTATACTTTACTGTTACAAAACGAGAAAAAATAATAAATAAATTTATACGGGCATCATATTTAGACCGTATGAGGTACTTGTTAACCTTAATATATAATTGATTCAAAAAATATTATATGTATGTAGTTTCTTTTATGCGTGCAACCTAAAAAAATCTTATTGACATAAATAGAAACTGCTTTTTTACAAAATGTGCTAATTAAAGAAAATTATGATAATTATATGTTTTGTAGAAAAGTTTTACGAAATATAGCAACCGTATAATAATTCATTTGTGTTTCAATAAAACTTTTCCAGGAAAACGTGAAACTTTGTGCAACCTGTTACAATCTATCTATTTAAAGGATAGTATTGTAAATTATATACACAGTAATCTGAATTAAAAATTTATTAAAGTTCTTTGTAAGAAAATTCTTCGATTTTATTGTACATATATAGGAGGGCACTCTTGGAATGTCCTCGCAGGATCGATGCAGCGAAACAAGTACCTCTAATACTAGTGCTGCCACCTGTCTATACATATCTAATTAGCATTTGTAAGGATAATTTGAAACCATTGATGTAAACCCCTCTTATTTCGAATTAGGATTTTACTTATAAGTACATATACGTATATTGAGCTCAATAAATGATTTTATTTGTTACTTTACTTTTTTATTTTTAACTGTATTATTAAATTGTTTACGATGTTATGTGAGACAGATCTAAAACCGCACTTTAACAAATGGAATTTAAACGTATGTGATTATTTATTATGGTCAATTTCATCAATTGATTAATTCTTGTTACAGCAGCAACAAACTGTACCCAAACCCACTTTACTCTAAACCAAAACTAATTTACTAAAATCTATATCCTCTAATTACATATATTCAAAATATGCAGTCTGAAATTTAATTAACTCCAAACTAATTGATTTTAAGGTAATTTTAATTTATATTAAAAGAAATTTTTTTAAAACTTTGTCGTAATTTGGAAATCGCTTAATAAATCAACTGTCGCTCTTCTATTTTATTGTCACATTATTTTTCTTGTTGCTTCTTGTAACATTTTTATTGTACATACGTGTATATAGTGTCTTTTTTATAAAAGACCATATTTTCTCTGTTCGCTCTTTAAAAATAGAATTTTATACTAGCCACAAAGAGATTTTACTACTTTCCAACGACTTTTATCAAGTTTCATTTTACTTACTTAAGTTTTGAGTAAAATTGTATAATAAAAAATTAATTGGTTTAAAGAATAATGAGAAAATTGTTTTATTGTATCAATTTTAACTGTACTATACTCTTTATATAATAACTGAAAAGAAAATTTCAACATAAAATTAAAATACCCCTCTTTTTAATTAGAATTTCATTAAATTTTCTCTTCAGCTGTCATTTTAAAGCACATTTACTTGTCTTTATAGTGAAAATGTTTAATTAAGACTTTCTGTTGTTTAAACAGATAATCGTTACATTTTCTGTTTATTAAAAATTTACGAAAACTAAAAGTTTCTTTAAAGTTTAATGTATAATGATTACAAATCATTAGTTTACATTTAATTAATGAAATTACTAAACTTTTAATTAATACAAGATTACATGATTTTCAATAATTTTAACTTTCTTAAAAAATTTCTTTGCAGATGTTGTTGCGGTCGATTATTAGAACAACATAAACATCTCATCGATAATAATCCACCACTTTCTGGTGAAATATGGTATCCTAGTAAATGTACCGTAACATTACCAACAGATGCATATGGAATACTCGAATTCCAAGGTGGTCCACATCCAGCAAAAGCTCAGGTAAATCTACAATATTCAATATTCTATGCATACAATTATTATTGTTTATCAATAAAATGATAACAAAACGCATAATGTCGAACGTGATGATATTATTCAAGTATAAATTGTACCAAACATGTAATTATTTCCATTTTAAAGCTCCATTGAATGTTATAATAGAAAAAATTTTGTATTAAAACATTCATTTCCACATACAATCTCGTCTATATATTTGTATCGGCTATATAAAAACTAAAGCATTTTTATTTGGTTGCGTGGAATCAAATCGTAAATTGAATAAGGAAAATGTTCAAGCTCTTTCTAAAGCTTTTTGGAAGAATGTGGAAGACCTTGGCATCGCACAGTCAATTTCATTTTGACTCTCTTTTACTATAAATGAAATGAAATTGTGGCCAGCTTTATATATCATAAGCTCGTTCATATTTTTTTAACACACAGAATGCTCTTTTCTGTACTTTATTATTATATTACAATAATCATATCGGAAGAATTTTCTCTTGTAAAAAAATAATGAGTTTTCATTTAAGAATAAATGTGAGTTTATTATTTTGTAAATTGTATCTGTTTGTTGGAAATCCCTAAAGATGTTTGAAAAATGTATATCAAAAGTTTTCCAACTAAATTTGCTCGCATGTCTAAGCAAATATTTGTACCTACTTTAAACAAAACCTTTTCCATCAACATGTTCAAACAATTCACAGATATATCATGCTTTTGTGAGAATTTTTTCTGCGCTGTGACATTTTTATAGAGACAATTATCAAATTTTTGGATTTGAAATGCATTAAGTATCATTTTGTCGATAAATGAGATGTAAATGGTCGAATTTCAAATTGAAACGAACCAATTTACGTTCTCTTCTATTCATGTTTCGCTTTTGTGCATAATAAAAATCTTTTTACAATGAATTCTTTCACAAGCTATAATTCCATGAGTTCTCTATACTCAAAGAAAATAGTATTATTCTTTAAATTAAAGCCGAAGATTGCTTCTAGATAGTATATGAGAGTTTTGAGATAAAATAAAAGTACATAATTGAAGTTTAGAAACAGAAAGAAAAAACTTATAATGATACAACATTATAAGTTGTAATATCAAAGTTTCGAGAAAAACCATATATATCTAAAATTGTTTTGTTTAAAAATAAACTACAAGTTCAAGTCTCCCAAATGTAATTTTACTTACGAACTGAAATAGAAATGTTATAATAAAACCTAATAACAATATTATAGTTATATTATGACAAGTTTCAACAATTAAAACTTTACTTTTGAACTTTGCGTTTAAAGATTAACATTTTAATTTTCAGTATATACGTGTAGCACATGATACAAAACCAGAACATCTTTTATGTTTAATAAATAAAGAATGGAGTTTAGAATTGCCAAAATTACTAATATCGGTGCAAGGTGGAAAAGCAAACTTTGAATTACAACCGAAATTGAAAAAAATTCTACGTAAAGGTTTACTGAAAGCGGCACGTTCAACAGAAGCATGGATTTTTACTGGTGGAACAAATACTGGTAGATAATAAAAGAATAATATTTAATTTTTTCAAAAGCTTTTATTGAATGTTTTGTTTTTCTTTTTTTTTTTTTTTTTGGTAGGTGTTACAAAACATATCGGCGATGCTCTACTTTTGGAACGATCTCAAAGAACAGGTAGAGTAGTTACATTGGGCATTGCACCATGGGGAATTGTTGAAAATAATCAAGATTTAATTGGTCGTAATACAGAAGTACCATATCATTCCATATCATCACCAAGGTAAATTATAAATATTATCTTCTTCTTGTTTCGGCTAATAAAGTACATTCCAGTATATCAAAAATGCTTATTGTCCAATTTGGTTCAATTCCATCACTATAATCTCTTGTAAATTCTGTTTGTAATGCAATTAGTGCTAAATTTAATGGGCCCATTTTTTCCATATGCCATTTAAGTGCTACAACACGCATACCAACTGAACATATCTTTTTTAAACCATCACGTTTCATTTTCACCTTATTCGGTATCAACATTTTAATATCATTTGGTTGTAACTGTATAATACTTTTTTGTAATTTCGTTAAATTCGTATTCATATCGTCGACAAGTTTAATTTTAACAGACATTGTAACTAAATCATCTAAAGCTTCTTGTTCGTTCATGTGTATAATTTCAGTTATTTTACATATAGCTCTTGTTGAACCATATATGAAAGCGCCTTCAGAGAAATCCGGATCCCATAATTTACGTAAAATCTTGAAACGCACTTTATTCGCCAACCAACGTGTTACTCTTGGGTAGTAAATTAAATCAGGTGTATTTGGAAGTTTTGTATACGTTGTACGACAATTATATTTTTGAATATATTGTATTTTTTTTAAAAGTTTATTTTCTCTACAATTCATAAATGAACTACCATTTCTTGGCCAGTTTTTCCCCATGATTATGGGAAATCGTTTTGTAATTACATTAAACATGATGAGGATGGATGGTTTTTACTAAAATTTCTCTTATGAATGTGACAATGACATTGAAGTTGTGACAAAAAAAAAACAAATCTGATCCTTCTTTACTTTTTTAATCTTTTAGAAAATAAATTATTTTGATTCACGTAATCTTAAGAAGATATTTCTTTACAATTCGATCTTTTTCCTAAATCAAATTACATATTGAACTTCGTAATACACAATAAAAAGATATATTTTTACTACATTTTTTTCATCCTGATTGTGATTGTGACCAAAGTATTCAATTTTCTAGTCTGCTTACTATTTAAAAAAGAAATTCACCGATTTAATATACAGATTAAAAATCCCATTTCGAAATATGTATTCATATTTTTTCTTTCAGATCAAAATGTGCAGCTTTAAACAATCGGCACGCATATTTTCTTTTAGTAGACAATGGTACTGTTGGAAAATATGGTGCAGAAATTATTTTAAGACGGAGACTTGAGAAATACATATCAAAACAAAGATTATATCCATGTAATTTACAACATTATATTGAAATTTCAATTATACAATACAAATACAATTTGCAGTTACTCAAAGTCCAATTCCGATAGTTTGTTTAGTAATCGAAGGTGGTGCAAATACAATACGAGCTGTATTAGAATATGTACGAGATGAACCACCAGTTCCTGTTGTTGTTTGTGATGGTTCTGGTCGTGCAAGCGATCTAATTGCCTTCATGTGCAAGTATATTATATATCAAATTTGTTTGTTGTTTCAATTCTCATTTTAGTTATTAATTTCCCTAATATAGGTATGAATATTCAGTATTGAAAACAATGAAAGAAAATATAACAGCAACTATTCAACGTACATTTAAAGTAACACAAGAATTAGCCGATTGTTTATTTGATGAATTAATGCAATGTGTTGAAAATAAACATTTGGTATATAACCGCATACAAATTTTAATTTATTGTAAATTATAAAATTTTGTATATGTGTATTTTAGATAACAGTATTTCGTATACCTAATAAGAATGATCAGAAACCCCAAGAATTATGTCAAACAATATTAACGGCCTCATTTAAATCACAACATTTTCCAACCAACAGAAAAATTGAGTTTAGCATTAACATGGAATCGTGCCGATATTGCAAAATCTGAAATATTCGTTTATGGACAAAAATGGCCGCATGGTGCATTAGAAAATGCAATGATGAAAGCATTAGAACATGATCGGTGCGATTTCGTTAAACTATTGTTGGAAAATGGTGTCAATATGAGAAAATTTCTTACATTACCATGTTTAGAAAAATTATACAATTCAAAACAAGGTCCTAG
>SSSI01004619.1:0-23393 GCA_004796505.1 Oryzaephilus surinamensis | reverse complement strand
TGTCCATGTGTAAAGAGAAAAGCATGTTTTTACACAGAAAATATGTGCCAGCAACAAGACAATTAAAAGATAATGAAACTTATTTGATTTATTAACGATAGCAACATAAAACATTCAATATTGCGCTATAATAACTCACTGTTTTGTTTAGACCTCGCCTTTTTTCATTTAAAATACTTATTTCTAACCAATGTCAATATTTACATAAGCACTGTACATACAAGTATATTACTTAACAATAAAAACATTTTTATTACGTTGTTGCATTTAAGTTTATTTATAAATTTCCGATTAAATAAATTGATTTTATAATGTATGCGACGAAAGCTAAGGCGCCAAAACTACAACTATTTAAAAATTTTTAAATCATGAATGATTCCTTATTATTCCGTTAAGTTTCATTAAGAAATGATGATGAGTTCAAATTAAAAATAAACTGCATTAAGATAAGTCAGTATCAATCGTAAATGACATTTTTAATGTATAAAGCTGCACATGTACGTATATTAATGAATTATTTATTAATACTGATTATAAAATATTTCATAAAAAAATGAACGAAATTGTATACTGATAGGTATACCGAGTTCGTATAATGTATTCAATTCTTGTATCAGAAATAAAAGCCTCAATTAAGCAGTACATAACTGTTTTTAAACAATGTAATTTGCTTTAACTGTCTACGTCATTTTTTTTATCTTGCACAAAGCATTTTTATATATTTATTAAATAAAACAATATAATATTATAATTAAAAATATGTTGTTAGTGTGGATGTGCATGCAATTTGCAATAAATTTCTATATGTCATATAAATACAATTATTTTTTTAAATTGCATTTTTCGAAAAAATCATTTTCAATATTATATCTTCGTTTTATCAGCATCTGCATCTCAATTGAAACACATATTACCAGGCAAGTTAATGCATCTGTCAGTAGTACGTTTCTTTTGGTTTACAAGATGAACATTAATTACTAACTCGGTTTCCTCATGTATTATAATAAACAGCTTATACAATTAACTTTTTTCTCATATTAATGGCAAATGTGAACATTGTAAACGTTTTAAAATTTTAAACATCTTTAGTGTCAATTTTGCACAAATTAAGCAAACCATCATCGGTTAATTTGCATATAATTACAATATAATATTAAAGTCGATTTTAATTGGGTCACAATTTAAAATTTATAAAAACCCAGCCTAGATCTACAATAATTTAATATAGTTATAGATATTAATGGCCATTTAGATAAATCAAGCCATTTATGTACGGTGTAATCAGTATTTGCCATTTACCCTTGTTTATTTGTTGTAAAGCAACAAAACTCATTGTTGGTGCGTTGATAATGTCTTGGCCGGTAATTATTGTAACTCAAGTACGATATCAGTAACACAGATTCCTTCGAGTGACATATTGATAAAGTAAAGCGCTACTGCTCCGTCCAACTGGCGACCACTATAACTTTGCCGCCGTTATCAGCTAATGAACTTGCAAATCTACAAACGGATGCCGATCGTGTGGGCTTCTCTCTAACATTTTATACACAAGCCCACAATTCCCATGCATTATTACTTGCAGGCCATCACATTGAGAAAACTCAATCTGAAACAATTACCCAAAAATAAAAAACAAACGGTTCAATTTAACGACGGCCAACACTTGACACCGGATGAAGCAAGCGCACACTAATAATAATAAAGTTAACGTATAAATATGGTTAATTGGGGGACGCTCTCTGTGAAAATAAGAAACTTGATTGAGAATGAACAGGCACAAATGAGTTTATACAATACGGTTTACAGAAACAATGAAGTGTTTATTCTTTGAAGCAAAAACAAGTAATTCTTTTCACCAAGCATTATATGTATATATTTAGCTGCTGGATTCGAAAACTGAATCAAGCCAAGATATGGTGTTTGTGTTATATATTGTATAAAAGTGAACTTAATGGGTTCGTCGAAAGAGTATCGCGCACAAGGGAAACAAAGCAGTTAATAAATCGGGCTTTTGAACACATGGAATTGTTTAAGTTAGATGTGATGATTGAGTACATAAAATGTTCAATGAATAAACAAACATTTGCCCTGTTGTTTTACATGTCTACTGTTGTTATTAATGGTGTAATAAAGTAGTAAATGAAATGAAACAATTTTTTTACACGTGTTCATTATATTCCATTTACATTGAGTTTTTCTTTCTTTTTCGCCTTTTAAATTTTATCAACATTCATTTTGAGTTTTTCTTTAGTGGATTTAAAAATATAATATTTACTTGGTAATAAAAAGTAAACTTCCTTGAATAGTAAATACGGGCGTATAATAATTTAGGATTGGTGTTGTATTTATAAAAGAAAGCTCGAACAAACGCCTTAAAGGCTTTCCATTAACTTTTCTCGACTCTTTCATTCGACTACAAACTAAAGCTTTAAGCCAAAAGAAGTTTGCAATATAGGAATATTTTTTATTTTATGTTACAATTTATTTGTTATTTACAATATAAATACGTATTTAAATTTCTGTTTTTCAATTATTCGAAAACATATTATATTTTTCATATTTACGTGAAATTGTATGAAGCTTTTGACGTTTTCAAACAAAATATGTCGCTGATTTCGAGGTAATTACATATTTTCTTTTTCTGTTCCGTAAAAATAATTTGAACAAATCATTGATAATTATGTATTCTTCCAAAATAAATTTATTATTGTATATACATTACATACATTCGTCCAGTTTCCATTTTAATACCAAAAACTTTCACCATTATCTTAATTTATAAGGCAATAATCGGAATCCGAAAAGTAAATAGAATGGCCATCAATATAACTGTCCGTTAACCGGTTTTAAATTTTACTAAATACATTAAGATAATTTAAATTGACATTCTTTTAATACTAAAAACGATATCAAGATTCACTTCGATGATTTGTTTTTATTTGTTGAAGTCGTTTACATCATTACCTGTTTATAATTTACATATTTCGGCCAAGGTGTACACAAGATTCGAAAATCTAGATAAAAAGTACAAGTTTTGTACAAGAAAAAAGCTTACTTCACTATAAAATATAGAAAATACAATAATGTAGTTTATTGCCATCGAAATACAATTCTACAAATATGGTAAAATTATTGGGTATTTATTTAATTTTTAATTCATTGTTAACAAGCACAAAAATGAGATCCTCAGAGAGAATTTATTTCACTAAAAAAAAATAAGTACCTAACTGTGAAGAAGTGAAAGTTTTATACAGTTCCTTAATGACTGAAATTGAGAAAATTGAAATTAACTTGTTACCAATATTATAATCATGCATGTAAATTTTTCTAGTTAATACCGTCTAATTTAGAATTAGATACTAATAAAAAGTTTGATTAAATATTTCTTTTTCTGGAATGCAGAAACAAATAAGCATGTTTCTTATAGTAAAATTGATTAACAAAAATACAAGAACATTATATGAGACTATTTATCATAGAAGACAACACATTGTGAACTGATTAAACATCTGTTTGGTGTGACCGTTAAAAAGCAAGTCATGAAAAATAAAAGGTTTTTACTTTTTAATCGATATTTGTTGCGAGATTCAAACCAAATGGCATTGCAAACGCTAAATAATTTTTTTCACTCCATCTAATCCATGGACAGAGATTTTATTAGTGTAACTGGTGTGCGGACAATTTAAACAAAATATAATTAGGAGCTGGTTTTGCTGAAGAAGTGCATTAGGAGAGGCAATTGTTTTCAAATCAGTAATAATATACGTGTTCGCGTATGACAAGAGAAGTAAACCAAACAATTCTAAAGCCGTTACGCACAGTGCCCCAGTACAAATTTACATCCAAAGGAATCGCTTGACATGTCTACTTATCTAGCGGCTAAAGAATGTCCTTATACGTATTTAGATTATGTAGCGACGCACGGAAGAATGGATTCTATGTTTACAAAGGATGCCGACGTATTTTTTCTTGTTTTAGTATTATATACCAACAGACAATATTATAGATATTACAAAGAGCTGAATACAAACGTTCCTGTTTTATTTTTTCCAAACATTGACAATTTTAAAGAGATTGCTCTTTTTTTGGCTTTTTTTATTGATTACATTTTATGACCGAATTTTATGTAATTATTCATGTAGAAAAATTCGAAATATATCATAAATCTCACTTAAAAAATTTAAATTGGCTTGCATGGAAGCTATAATTCTCTGTAACACTTAAAGTGCTAAAAATTCAAAAAAATATCGACAATTAAAATAATTTACTATTCACTAATTAATACAGAACAGTGTATTTTGTAATTCTTTTCTGTATAGCGTATAATTATTTAAAATCAATAGGCTCGAAAATAATTGTTATTTATTTCAAATTGAAATTAATTGGCTCTTATTTTGGGTTACAAATGTGTGGTAAGAATATATAGGCAATTATTTAATATATTACTCCAATAAATAATTAATGGTTTCGGTGATCTTTTTACTGAAGGTGTGAATCATAAATCTAGATGTGTATTAATTTAATCGAAATAAATAATTGTTGTACAACTAAATTTAAATTAATTTAGAAACAGTCGTAAAATTTTCATGTTTTTCTTATTATATGTGTATTGTAATTGTAAATGTATTAACAATATTCAAATTTGGTAGTCAATTCCTGAAAAACTGTTATTCTAATTATGGACACCGTTTATATTTGCATAAATTAAATAAGAGAATTATAATAGTCCAAAACTAAACTGTCACATAAAACATTTCCCACAATAGTGTCTTAATATTTTAATAAAATTTTTAAAAGTAGGAATTAAAATAGATTAATTAAGACCGTTTGTGTATATAGTAACTTGATTTACAGTTTTACTATTTTAAATAAAACAGTGATATGCCATTATTTTTGATTATGCAGGCACTGAAATGAATAGTTTCAAGATTTTACGAATTTAATTAACTATATAATTTATTCGAGTTTGTTTATCGTATAGTATGTTTTCTCTCCTATAGGTTTTGCTTTATTATAATCTTATTTATATTGAGAAATAAAAATAACTAATAGCCATTAATTATAAATTTTAATAACAATAATATAGTGTTTTTTATTCTTCTTCTATTTTCGTTGTCGATGTATCAAACTAAATAAAAATGCTTAATTTTAATCCTAGTGTTATAAAACGTTTTATTAATTAGATATTTATAGACTATTAGATAACACATGTCATAAATATATGGAATGGAAGTTCAAGCCAACATTTCTAGATATACATATAAGGAATTTTTAAATATACATACAGTGAGTATAATAAAGTAGTCCTCTACCATTTCATGTACAATAGCAATAAATGTAAAGCAATATAAAAATTTAATTACAGTATATCACAAAAGAATTATATTTATACGAACATAATAATTAATGGATTATACCTAACATAGCACAAAGTTGAAGAAAAACAGGAGGTATAAATTATGGCTGATTCTGACAGTGGAATTTTAACGAAGTTGTTTCATAATTTGTCGTTATGAGTGTCATTGTTCTCAACAACAACAAAACAGAATAAAACCTTAAGCTATTATCAACTTCACATGCTATTTTATTGAATTATTTTGCCATTATTATCTACTTGAATCATTATATATTATTCTCCGAGTCCAAGAAATATTACAGAAATTGTTGTTTTATTTATCGTAGAATAAGAGACGATTTTTTCCAACTATTGCAATTACACTCTTGACAAGGCACTACTATTATAACAACTATAGTTATATTGTCAACTCATTTTTTTATATGATCTATTTTTAACCGCCCATTAATGCAGAAGCTCATTTCTACAACAATTAACGAAAAGAGCGGCAGGTGTTTTACCAAACTTCAAAAATATTTTAATTTATTAACCGAATTCGTACTCGTTTTACATCCCAATTTGCAATTTCATAGATTTATCATAAACTGTCTGTAAAATATAAACGTTCCTATGAGGTAGTAAATGTCATCATAAGACTTTCTGCATTTGGGATGGGCTAAAAGTGTAATTAAGAATTGTTTAAACAAACTGAGTGTCTGAAACATCCCTTAAACTTGTTACCCACCCCTTAACATCTGCCTTCTTGTTGTTTAAATTTTTCTATCGGTTTAAAGAAGGTCATAAATAATTTACTGGTAATAATGATAAAATTTATTCCATGTTTTTAATTCAAGCACAAAATTTCATTGAAAGCATTTATTTACAATCAGAATGGAAATATTATAATAATGAATAAAATACATTATATTTTTCTTTCTTTGATGTCTGCTGCTGTGTCTCATGTTGTGCAGTTGTGAGTTGTTTAGGAAATCAGATGTATTGTTAACTTGTATCTGGGTTTGATGCCTGACAATTCCTAATCCCACATGCTGGCACTGATTTCTACAACAAACATCATAATTACGTTCTCTTAATACACAGAATTCAAAATTAATTTAAACCGCAATATAAATTTACATCTATATGTATGTAGGTATGTATGTATTATGTATATTTATATGTATAGGTTTGTTAAAATAGATTCTATACCTTGTCTTACCAGTTTTCAAACAAAAGCAATTTGTATATGTACATTAATAAAATATACATATAATATATTCAATGGGAGAACAAATTTCATTTTCAATGTGTTGTAATATCAAGAAAATATAATTCTGTTTTATAAAAAACCGTATGTTTAATGTTTCTGAATGGTGTTTTAGAAGCAAATTGTTAACTGTAGGTTATTAAAGAAAGGAAAAGTGATTTGTGTGAAAACAATGTCCAATCTATGTCTATATGCCAAACAATAGGTCTAAACCCTTGCTTTGCCATGTCAAACAGTCCAACAAATAAATTGGTTACATTGTTCTCTCCTTTATAATGTTGTCGAGTGCAGCGTGTAGAAACATGCCTTCAAATTGTTGCGTTTAGTGGGTCGCTATAGGGGAGTTCTAAAAACTAATTTTCAATTTATAAATCAATAACTGACATTTATGCTAAGAAAATGCAAGGTCTATTAGGAAATAGCACATTCAAAACATTTAAATACACAACAATATTATTAAACCAGTTTGTGTGTATGTTTTATTGAAAAGATGCTATTAATTATATTTGTTAATTACAATATAAAATCGTAAACAAGGCAGAAAGAAAGCTGCACAAACATGTCAAATAAAATTCAAATTTAAATTTACTGATTTAATTTAAAAAGCTCCAAAGGTTTGAGATCGTATAAAAAATCTGAATAAACATTTATCTGTTTAGAAAAAACATAAAAATTAATGTAAATTATATACATTCAAAACTATTATTCTATAATAACCGATTCCAGTTTTCCTATATACCAAAATGTAATTTTAAATCAAAACTATTAAAGATATAAAATTAAACATTTATTTAAATTAAAATTCTCATTGAAATACTTCATTTTTAATACTCTGACCTGTTTATAATAAATTTTCGATCTATTAAAAAAACACGAAAAAAACATTTAAACTTTTTAATTTAATAAATACCAGGTATATTAAATTCAATTAATTTTACTCACATTACAAATGATTTATTTACATTTACATGTTTCATAAATTTTCAGATAAGCTTCCAAACACTTGTGTGTGCATTCATAGAGGTCAATAAAAAAGTTTTATATAATACATAACATTTTTCTATATTTAATATTGTCTGAAAATGTGTACTAATCTTTATACATGTACTAAAACAGTATATAATTTTTGTAAATAATTTATAACAGCACAAACACAACATACGAAATAAATTAAAAGAAATACATCTTGTTTATTATATATATGGTTTTATTTATTTTTTTTTTTCGATTTATATACGTTGTGTATAGCTGTTAATTTGCATGCAAAACACGTCTTCAACTAAGGTGTCTAGGAAATCTCTCACGCATTGGCTTAACAACATTTTTTTTTATTAAATACACATAATAACATTAATACATTAAATTACAATTTCTTTGCACGGTATTTTTTATCTTCCTCTTTTCAGTCAGCATTCTGTATGTAAATATAACATATAATACAGATCTCTAACATGTTAGCGTTAAGTAATTATGCTTGTTGTTAACGTAGTTTGGTGATTTCGTTTGCTCGTATCAAGGCTTTGAAAAAAAAGTGATTATAATTGGTAAGCTGCATTGTAATTATAATAATTTTCGTATTTGCAGCGTGCAAACGGAATAAATTAAGGATTTAGTAACGATATAATGACGTTAAGACATGGAACACAGATGGAAATTTGTATATCTAAAGCCCTCTTGCATCTCATTTCAATCAATATCTATTAAACGGTTGGAGAAACAAATGCCATTTTATGTGTAAAATAATTTGCATACACATCTAAAATGCATATATTTATCAAAATTATAGCTTTTGTGTACACAAATAATTTATTCAACACCTAGCATATGTTGATTTTTACCAAAAAAACATGTTGTTCTTATGTAACTTCAGAGAAAATTATTCTAATGGAAATTTTGAATATATGCAGTATTCCTGAATTAACAAATGTGTGTCGGCTCGACTGAATAAATATATGGAAATGGGGATAATACATTAGACGCTCTGGTATATTAGTTGGGAATGTCCGTTTGGTATTGTGTGCTTGATGGGTACAAATGGTGGATGCCAGTTGATATCCACAGACTAGCCACAAACATTTAAAATATTTGCATTAGCGAAATCAACAACTACTTATCTTGTTTTCCTCTTTTTCGGTATGGCATATTTTGTAAATGAATAATTCACAAAACGTAAAACACAACAGCTAAACTCCTACAAGACCGTAATATAATAAATTACGTTTGTGATAATTATAAGGTATCGGAATTAAACACATTCATTCAAATGTTTACTTGTACGAAAATTTTTTTCCGTGTACGTTAATTGTGTTTAATATAGTGAATTATAAACGATTGCAATTATTCAAAAATCAACTTTATACCGGTATAAATTAATAATTATATTGCAATTTTGTGTAATGATGGCTTTTATTTAATGTGATTATAATTATAATTGACACAAGACACCCATAAGGCAGATTTTTTCGCCAAATTATGGCACACGTAATTTTTTATATAAAAAATTCCAAAAACGGAATAATAATAACTTTTAAAAGTGAATGAGTGTTTTAAAATTGTTATAGAATAATCAAGCACGAACTATACAAACAAAAAGAACAACACGAGATAATAGACTTTCTTTATTATAAAATTAACTTGCGTAACGTTAATTATAGGTAAGTCTTATTACAACAACAATAGTCAATTAAAGCAAACAATTATTCTACCTGTGTCAGTTATCTGGACTTGAAGCAGTTCATCTAAATACATACATACAGCTTATTAAAAATAAAATAAATCTATAAACAATAGAACATTCAATAATATGCATTACAAAAAAAAATAATACGAACATAAATTAATACTCTCATGCTTTTGTTTGCGCCTTTGTGTTTAACAATACACATACATTTTAAATTGTAATTAACTCAAAATAACAGGTGCTGTATATAATAATAATATAATATTAATTGTTGTTTCAAAGGTGCTATTACCATATTAAAAAATCATTTGTTTTGTTGCATAAGTATAGAGCGAAAGATTCATATACATATATACAATTTTTAAATGTAAATATGTAACCTATTACATGTAAAAACCGTAAATACTTTAATTACCATTTTCAATTAATTTTCTTCTTAAATTAAATTAATACGAAATAATATTATACGTAAATGAGTTTTAGTGACTGTACAGTTTTCAAACTTGTATAGGAAAACATTTCACTATATAGAATTAAAGTATAATAATTAACTGTGTACATAAAATTAATTCTTCTTGAAAATGATTTTTGTTTATAAAATATTATAATATGGTATTCATTTTACTTACTTTCGTAAATGTAAATACTAATTATATTTTGAATATTAATAATCAAATTATTTACCATATTAAAAGATTACGATGTACATTAAAATCAATTTCTAAAACAATCAGGTCAATTGAGTTTTGTATAAAATTTTTAACAGTTGCATACATTTTATATAAATATTATTTTTCCTATATTGATTGAATAACACAACTACTATAACAACATATATTAGTAATTTCTTTGGTTATATAATTCATCTAAATATTATGAAAAATATAAAATTAAGAACAATGAACCTTATAATCAATAGGTAAACGATCTGACAGGTAGTCAATCCGCATTTTCCATGATGATGAAATTCAATATAAATTTAAAAGGCTAATGGGCTGTTTATACCATTTAATAGTCACCTGTTGTGTTTTTTTAACCATAAACACAAGTTTTTCTGGCTGTAATAAATTACACCAACTGCTGCATAGCTTTTTAGAAATTATTATTATTGTTTTAATGAGTGCATTCAGGTGTTAATTTATGTATAATTTTATAAATTTGTATCATATCAATCTTTTAAGCTTGTACATGAATAAATTTCCATCCAGATGGCAATTTCGATAATACATTGACAGGTACAAATAGAAAATTAAGAAATTAGTACTACACGTAACTAGAAAATTATTTCATAATAAAGATCGAAATTTGCGATTACTACGAAGAACTATTTTTCTGTATTTATTTTGTTCTATTTTCAATCGACTATAATCTATTTGCCACAATTTACCTTCTCAGTCATTATTTCGACTTTATATACATATATATGCTATTAGAACTAAAAGACATTCCAACAAAAGAAATAAAAAAGCTTTCGTAATTATCAGCAACCAATTTTTTTTAAATTTATACTCTAAGGACATAAAGTTGTAATAAAAACATTTTATTTCTTCAAAAGGACATTTAATCAGACTTATATCCCTATATTTATAACTATGTGTTGTGAGCAATTTTTTTTCCAGCATTATAATCAAATTTCTCTTGCAATAAAGTACGTTGAAGAGTTAATGAAGTCATTAAAAATTTAATACGATTTTCCATCTACAGTAAAATTGTATATTAATATTTCCGAAAAATGAACAAGACATTAACAAGGATCATAAAATTGTAATTGACAATAAGAGGGACAAAGCTGTCCAACAGTTTACTGGAAAATAAATAAACAGAAGACGATTCACAGTTGTCTAAACTGTTTGAAACGACGACAATAAGACTTATTGACTTAGATTTTATATAGAGAGAGTGTTTGCGACAGTCTAATTATTGCTAGTGTGTTCAGAGTTACATTTTTATTTACCCCCCATCTGTGACACAATATACGCAATTTGTTGTGATGTAGGTTGGGGGCGGCAGCGGCGGTGTGGGGAAATCGGATGGCGGCGGGACCAGCTCATTATCTAAGCGAGTGCTATAGAAGGAATCAACCCGCCTTGATAAAAGGATACATGTTGGAAAAATTCAAAAGGCAAATTTATTTACCAAGCCAAAGTAGAAAAGAGAAAAAGATGTTGAATAAAAAAGAAATTACAACACAGGAGGGTGATAATAGCATCGAAGAGTCTTAAAAGAAAAATATAATTAGAAATATGAAACAAGGAAATCAAACGAAATGGGGAAAAATATGATTCAAAGTATATTACTTATATAATATACAAGTATATACAAAACCAATGTACATATTTGCAATTTTTTAAAAGAAAATCTCTTTCAGCTTCATTATATTTTTCTTATTATCTTTTTGTTTGACATATTAATGGGAAAATATTATTAACAGTTTGATGTTTTTGTGAAAAGAGTTCCTGTTTCTTTATTACGTACCTATTTTGGAGAAAAATAGGGATTAATTCGTTTTATTTCAGCCATTTAATGAATTTTGCGATTTGAATATTTATTTGTGATTACAATGAAATAAAGAGGGGAGTTAAAATATATAAACGGAAATTTACAATTGCTATCAATCAATTTTAGTAAATTGTATTCGTAATTGGGAATAAAGGAGACAGTTTCCGAGTAATATCCTTATTGTGTATGTTGACGGGGAAAAGGTAATTCGTCAGAACGTGCTAAATATACGTGAACATTGTGAAGTTCTCCTTTTTGGCACCCTTCCCCTTGTGTCCGGAAGGAAGTAACCACAAGGGAACAAATCGCAAGTCGTTTCCAAACCTATTCCTCTCACTCTACCGCGTGACAAATGCTCACAAAATCATAGTATGACTGATTGTTACATAATATTTATCATTCGATTTCAAATTGCTACGATTTTAGTATGAAAAATATTATTATAAAAGTATTTGTCTATATAACAAGATATACGACTATTAATTATTGTCAAACTGTATGGGGAAAAGTTCTCTCTCTAATCGTATACTTTGGCATTTTGTTAAGTTGTTCGTAATCGACATGTGTCTAACGATAAAACGAGATTACCCACCTGTCGTTCAATTTAAAAACTTTGTTTTACATGATAAATGTTAAGTTGTAATTGAAATTGGGGGAATTATGAAAGGACACATTTTTTATATCAATGTGTACACAAATAAGCTATTAATATAAAACAATTTTTGTAACAACAATTTACACAGTATTGATTGATGATTGAATATCATTTTTTATATACAAAATATATATGCGGTGCATTAATTAAGTACGTCAAATCCATGACAATACCACTTGCATTTGCAGCCTTATCTGATGGTGATGATGATGATGATGTCAGAAGCAAAATTCAACATTTAAAAAGGTGCATCTTAAGCGTAGCAACGATTTACAAAGTACAATAACTTTAAATACATGACAAGTTAATTAAGTAAAGTAAAAGAGCCGTTTTATTAATTAATTGATTTTAGAATGATTTTTCACTTTGACTTTTTCTATTTAAAAATTTGTAGCCATTATTATTATTTTTATTTTCCTCTACTAGGCTAGTATTTTTGTGGTTTAGCCACTAGTATAAATATGTTTTATCGCTTCAAAGTACACAGATTGATTCCTGTATGACAAGTTGATTAAAGCACTTAATTAAGTTATTTAATTGGCACTACAGCGGTAAACCGCGTTCCACACAACAATTATTCGATGACTTGAACATAATTTAACCCAATTCTTTATACACTCGTTGTGTTTGATTGTAATTGTGTTGCAATGAATTTGTATTTTATATATCTAGGTATTGTAAAAAGTTAAACATTGTAAATTAAAATAATTTTATATTTATTGCTGATTGTTGCTTAATGGCTACCACTCACATATCTCCACATCGCATTAACAATGAAGACAATTGAATACTTTTGACAAGTATGGTGAAATGCTGCTGACATCATTGCAATTTAAAATAATCAAAGGAACAGAAAAGAACAAAAAATAACAAACTAAATAAAACGTAGGTATATATAAGAAGAAAACAGTTCTCATCAACTTGACTATTACAGAACTCGAATACACAAGATAGGAAGACAATAGTTCAACTCTTGTATAGTAGGAAGTCTTAAAGCAAAATAGAAATTTACGTTTAATTGTTAAATATTTAAAGTAATGTCAATTTATATTGTACACGTATAAGTAAATGGTGAATAATTTATCTGGAAAACTTTATATTCGAAATTGTATTATTGTTGATAATCACGCAACAAAATATGATAATAAAAGAAGAAGAAGCAAGAAATTATACACAATGAATGCATTTCGCTTATAGCAATTTAAAATTAAACAGAAGTTCCTAATTTAAGTTAGTTATCCTCTTGATGTCTATACAAATGAATCCTTTTAACATTAGTTAAGTTGTTAATAGAATGACGCCGAGGGCATAAAAGAGAAGAAGACGTATGTGTTTTATTCGTGCCTTCTTTACCTGTGTTCGTGTCAGTAGTTGTTCATTTAGAACCCTTCGTGGGTGTTTATGTTTCTATTCTGTAGGCGACTTGCTTCTTCTTATATATGTATATAGACATATACAACTGTCGATGTCTTCAACATTCGTAAGTTAACACCACTATTATCATAAATGATGACTTTATGATCTATTCTATCGTTCATTATATGGGCTGGACATTTGTCGTCACTCTTCACTGAATGTTGATAGCTGCCGTTCGTCCATTTCATTCCAAACGACGAGATAAATCAGATTTTATGTTTTTATTATAATAGTTTAACACGGTAGCAATAAATTCTGTATCTATATAATATATAAAATTATTTCTAAATGCTTTCAAGTAATTTATCAACACGATTTGATCAAAGTTTAAGTCATTTTAAATTAGATCATCTTCAATAGCCCAACAGATATATATATTTATGTACCAAATGATTGAATAAATAATAAAAAAGCACTATAAAATTGTTTAGAAGTTTCGATTAAAGGTATAGACAGTGAATTGATCGTGCGTGACGTTGTTAACTCCCGTATAATTGGTCATAATCGAACATTTTAGTTAATGGTTTGGTTGTTGTGGACCCCAATAATGTATAATGTAGCAGAAAGAAGAAGAGACCGCAAAGAGACGCTTCTTAGGACCAGCACGATTAGATAGGCGTGTGATAAGTAGAAAGCAAAAGACATTTGTTGCAATCGGCAATTGTTCGACCATCAAAAGGCGGCGTTCTAATACAACCCTAACAAAGCATACTGTCGACCTGTTGCATTGTAGACTAACTAGATGTCTTCTAATTGACAATTGTTTACAGTGGTTATCATTCATGTACTGCAAATTCCTTGTACAGAAACCGCTATAGATGCAGATAAACATTGTGCACTGTTTAAACGACCAGCTCGTGATGCACTCGTCTAATGAATGCCATAAAGTGTTCGATCAAATTGCTCCCAGACCAACAAACAACTCTGACTACCTACCTACCTACTAACCATCACCCAGCAATTGTACATCTAATGCCATCCATTACAATTTTCTAGCCAGAAACAAAGATAGTTATTAGAAATAATTTCGTATAATCAACAGACTAGTACCAAGTACCAGTCATTTAATACAAAGTATTTTATTTGATGTCGGAACTGAGCCTAGATTTTTACGTTTACAACGAAAATAATTTGTTTGAGAAATTACAACAATACACAATTATTTATTAGTTTCTCATGCACATATAATCGTTTATTAAAATAATTGTTTCCAATCAGGATAATCAATATTCTATCGAACATATACAAAACGGAAAACATTAACTATAGTTTAATTTATAACATGAATGTGTATAATTTCTAGTGATCTTTAATGATCACTCAAACATGTTAAAAAGTTTATTTGTTCACAAATTTTCAAACACCATTAATGATTCAGTTTTACAAATCAATACTATTTTTAGTTTTCGGATATAACTGATTTATGTTAAGCAGTCGTTTTTTGGTTTACTTAAGTTTTATGTTAAAATATTACAACGAACATATAAGAACATATAAAATGTTTTAAAATAGCAACACGATAGTTGATTATGAATAAAAAAGCTCTTTGTCAAATGGTGAAATTTGTTTCCAAGTAATATTAATACTATACAAGAATAGTTGCAACGCTATAGCCGACACAAAAACAATTATTTAAAACGTGTGTAGGCATTAGAGTCTTGCTGGGAAATATGTTATGCGTGAACGAACATTAAATTAGAAAGACAAGCAGCATGGTGAGGAGAACACAGCTATATATGCCTGTGTGTGTGTATCATCTACATGGCGTTTGTTACAAACCAAAGAATAACACGTCAGTTAAATTTTCAGTATAATCATTAAAAAGTACTGGGAAAAGAAGACAGCATAGGACGTGGTGGAAGAAATAACAATGATCGATGACAGTGGATCTTTCCACACAATAAGAACGAAAGAAGGCAAAAGTCTATCCCGCTGTTATTTCTTTGCCGTGACAATAAAAATTATAGGCTAGCTGAACTGGAAAACAACAGGTCGAGCAAGCAGCAACCGCGCGGATTGTGGATTGCATTCATTAACGATGGACACGCAAGCTGTTGTTGTATATACTTGGTACAAGCACACATCCACTGGATGTTGTTGTTGTGGTGTTGTTCTTCGACTGTCTGGGTACTGTGGGATGCCTGGGGGCTGTGCGTGAGACACCCGGAGCTAATACCCCGCGGACGTCCTTTCCTTATCCTGTTGATTTAACGTCATTTTAGTGGTGCTAATTGCCTGATACTTAATTAACTTTATATGTTATGGCCAGTGTGTTTGGCCAACAATTAACATTTGTAAAACGTGAAATATTTTAAACAAACTCATATAAACCGTACGCCTGTCATGATGTCGAATTTTCTCATTCATTTTTCTTCTTAATAAGATTCACGATGTTATATTTTCTGCATGCTAAAAACACAAACCAGTATCTTTATTTAAGATTCAAACCAGGTGTATTGATATTCAAAGTTCTAGCCAAAAAAGGAACGAAATAATGTTAGGCTATTAAATGTGATTCATTTTTAAGGTCATAATGCCATTTTGTTATAACAAAAAAAAAATATATATATGAATCCACAAAACTAAATTTAAATTACTAAAGACTATAAAATTTTAACGATTTCATATAATGAAGCAATTTATGCCACGACTTTTAAATTATTTACCAAATTTATAAAAATAATTGGTAAACACGAGTTTATTATACTTATGTAAAATATAGTTTAGAATATAGATTAACTATAACACCATATAAACAAGTATTTTTATTCACTATAACAGAAAGATTTTTGATATTTAGGTAGTATTTTTTTTTAAAAACTTATAACGGTAATAAAAATTGTCATAATAAATTTCAACTTTTAATCGATTGGAAAACTTGTATCATTCAATATATATGTTTTACATCATTGTAACTACATATTTAATGATTTAATTATTGAAAATGTGATTTTACTTGAATAGAAAGTTAAGAATTACATATATATATAAAATGTTGAAAAATTGTAAAAGCATCAGGAATATGAATAATAGAACTAAACATTCACTATTGTAAAACTGACACAAAATTGATCGACAACAACCCATAAAAGAACAATTTATCATGGTGAAACGTTAGGAATTCAGCATGGAGAAATCAATGAACGAATTACATTATCATTTATTTTTATTTGTTATTGTTTATATCGACCATGTATTATTATTTACATATAAAATATTTTCTAATTACTATTACTGAAATAATAAATAATTACGAAACATTTTATTATATCGTACACAATTATTATTTCTTAATGTACAATGTTTTTTTTTCATCTTCTGTATGTTCTCCAATTAGAAAACGTCTTCTATATAAGTAGCGGGATTAAAACTACTTTTCTCTAAGAATGAAGACACTGTACACCTTAAGACACGCGATATTAATATGGCGACAAGTCGATGACACTGGACAGTGTAGGCCGCATAGACAGCAAGATATTGTTGATGCACTATCTAGATTGTGTTTCTTATAAATTACTGGTATTCTTGTGTCTGCTACAAGAACTAGTCAGTGAACCGGCTGGATTTCAGCTGCCTTTTCAGGCGCTACAGTTAATCGGAAGAAATACACACAACGAGAACAAACAATAGGAAAAACTTATCTTACTTCATTCTATATAATAATATCATAACTATGATTATGATTTATGTGAAACGATGCCGTTTTACAATAATTAAGTTCACCAATTACTTTTTTCCATTTGGAATATTGCTTTTTTCCTCAATATGTATGGTGTAATTTTAACGAGTTGATACCAATACGGCAAGTATTTATTAAATTTGTTAATGAGGCTAAATGAGGGCACATGCTATAAAAAAAATTAAAACAACTTGTTGATTTATTATATCGGAGTTCATCCAACATTCTATGATTTAACGTTAGATCGAGAATAATATCGTTTTTATTGTAATTTCTGTATAACAGTGTCAGGCACAAACGCACAAAACAAGCTTATTACGAAATAAACTTGTAATGTAATTCAATTTTAATTAGTTTAGATAATCGAAGAAGTTTCATCTTTGGCCATAAGAGAATTGAAAAACACCATCCCGTAAACAATCGTTAAGACAAAAGAAGTTAGATCAAGTCTATTAGATGGTGTATATATGGCAGAGTTTTATAGTCAAGTGTTATCCATACTAAGCTATTTACCTACTCCAATTAAAGTCTGATAAATGATTATTGTTCTTAAAACAATTCTAACTTTCACCCATATGCTGGAGGCATATACGGTCAAATACAGCCAGAGATTAACTGTTGAACTGTTTTTACATTTTCTTGTCCCAACAATGTGTATTGTTATTGGACGTCAATCGTATTTTCTTTATTAGACAGCCTGTTTCAGGACCGCAACCAGAAGAGTCCAAAAAAAACCTGTTTATTGAATAATGCAATTGAATATTAAAATAATTGAAAAAATAATTGACTGTGCGTTCTTTTTCCTTTTTCAATTAATTACAAAATAGTGAATACAGTAAATGCCCTCACAGTTCTTTTATAATACGTAACAGTGATTTCAAAATACGGCCCTGGCGGGTGCAATAATGCAATTTCGCGAGATTCAATTTATTTGTTTCAATTCACTTATCCTGCTCTTTTGTGTTTTCAAGTTGATGAAGGTTGTTCCACATTAATGAAGCAATATAAATGTCACACTTTTAAGAAAATATGTATACATGCAAGTCAGTTTTAAATGGCAGTAAAATAAAAAAGCTTCAACACTTAATGCTTAATAAAGCACAAAATTATTTACACTTTCAAAACGGAAGAGGAAACATCAACATTCCAGATCATATTTAACATTTAACCAGTACGCAGGGCCTTAAAATGGAACACAACAATTAAATTTACATTAATAAATAAAGAATTGATTTTTTCCGTGGGTTGAACGATTTACATAAGACTTATATGGATATTAAAAAAAATGAAACTAGTAATAAGATTATTGGTATATATAAAGTAAACTTTTAATTTGAATAACAATTAAAAAGAGAAATCAGTTTCCCGTTCCTAATATTAGCACAACAATTAATAAACAACAAAATTATAGTGTATTATAGATACATATAAAAAAATATTTAACCAACACTTGTTATTACGAAAACATGTGGCGTTAACACTATAAAATTATTCTAAATATATTTTTTTCCATTTCACTAAATTAAAATATACAAACACAACAAACTGTACATATAGGAATAATAAAACAGTTAATTAATTTACAATGAAGGTAAAATTAACGACCTTTAAAACTATGCATATAGTACAGGTGACCTGAATTAAGCAAAAACAATATATCTCAGGGCGCTTAAGAAACCAGTTTTATATACAAAAATCACTAACATACATTCTAATACCTACACATTTATAGCAATTGTGTGTGTGTGTATGTGTTTGTGTGCAGATTTCAACACACAATACCACAGAATAACGATTAAAGTTTGTAATTGTAATTCTTCAACAAAATACATATTGGTAGTCATTAATCACAAACGAATTGTAATTTCCGAATGAGGTTGCTGCTATTGTCGGACATTTTAAACAATATTTCTCCACTTCTTTTATTAATAATAATAGTAATCACCGCTATGTGAGATTACCACACATGCACCTGTCTATTATAAACAGACACTTGTATAATATACAAAATTCCTGATTGCCACATACAAAAATAGATGGACAGAACGAATTTCAGTCAATCAAAAAATGTTCCAAGTATTAATGGTGATTCGAATTTAGGGATATTTTTTCGGTTGTTAATGAAATAATTGAATGAATTCGGCAAATTTGTTTAGTGAGTTTTAATACCAACGTTGCTTTTTAACTGTAACTGTTCTAGTGCAGAAAATTCATTTTTCAGCACTAGCACTCAAGCAAAAAATTTATTAACGATATTAATTAGTATTAAATGCAATGTGAAGAATATTTGAGGAATGTCTTTAGCCCTCACATATATGCAATATAGCAAAAATGCATTAATATAATGCCATGTACGTATTCTTGCATGGAAACGGACAACACAAACACATGTATACTGTTAATTTAACTCAACAATAACAGCAAAAAGAAGTACATGAGTTGTCCGCTTTGATATCGGTAGTAAAAGATCCAGCAAATATAATCAAGTAAAATATCGCAGTCGTAAAAACAGGTATACCGTGTATTAGATGCATGAAATAAGGACAGTACAAACATAAACTACAATTCTTGCGTATTTGTATGCGAGTATAACAATAACCCGTTGTTACCATCGGCAACAACATGATGTCATACCCACGTTTACACGTATAAATGAAATAAATATATAAAATGCATTTATAACTATAGCGGCATAATCTTTTATAAAGCCTACTCGAAATACTAATCAACATTATATTATTAATGCAGTGTGTATATTATGTTCAAAGATCTATAAAATAAGTAAATCGTGGACGGTTTTATTAATGGATATTAAAAAAAATTCGTCCCATAACTGGACTTGGGAATTATAATGTGGAAGAACACAATTTAAAAAAACGAAAAAGGCAAAATGCTAAACTTAACGCAAATCATTTTATATAAAATGTAATAATGTTTTTAATGCTTTTGTTATGGAACTTTATATATATTTTGTATTTTGTTTTCTAAATGAGAAAAAAAAACACAATTCCAAAGTTAATTAAAAGCTTTATAATATGTAATCTTGATGTTAAAAAGCAATCTTAACGATTTTAATCAAAGGAAAATTTTATTCTATAATTAAAATTTTTGTAGTTAATTCTTTAAAATAACTTTTATCTTTAATATCCACTGTTTATAGTATTTTTTATGGATTGAACTAAAGTCTGTGTGTTTAATATATGTGGCAAAATAAAATTTGTAAAAAATATTGGCACTGCAAGTGTGAAATTGTCAATTTAAAAATTTGTAAACTTACTAAATATGGCCATTTATAAACAAATGGCACTAATGGCAGGTGTATTACGATAAATAATTCAGTGCTGGATTAAAAGTGCAAGTGTCATTTATTAAACAAGTGTATAATTTCAAAATCAACATGAATATTTCCGCTAAAGAAATGCCATATTATAAAACAAGTACATATTTGTTTTAAATAAACAATAATATGATTAATAATTTAAAATAAATGTTTTAATTGACCAATAAAAGTCCAATAAACGAGCTGTATTTGTTATTACTCGAATTACATAATAAATGGGTATAAAACAGTCTAATACATAAAATATACTGCTTATAAAATATAGTGAAATGGATCTTATTTTAATTGTTACAACAAAAATATGACAACAAACAAAATTTATGACAGTATATTATACAGTTTTAAATGATCAGATTTCCCTGTTTTTGTAATAAATTAAAATATGTACATTGTACATACCGTAAATGCACTGATAAGCTGTACTATTACGGGCACTTGAAAAAAATTTCATAATTGAGCGAAACGAATGACGAAACTTACCTTGAAAATGAAGAATCACCAAAACTGTGTAGTCTTAAATTAATCTAATAGCAATTATTATTAAAAAAAGTTGAAATAATTATTAATTGAAGTCTAAATGCACTTACATAGAGGTATAAAATTACTACATAAATACTTAATATACACTTCTAGTTAAAACTTTCTATAATTATCCGGTAATAACTCTATAAATCTGAAAAATACTTCTTTGTATTAAGTTTATTGTAAATATGTGATTACACAATTGTAACCACAAAGCAAACATATTATTTATTTACGCAAAATAGACATATTGTTAAAATATTTGTATATTTATGACCAAGATTAAGGACCGCTTATTAATTATGTAACATGGGTGGTATAATTAATAACTGTAGCATAAAATTATAATTAACAATAACGTTAATTAATGTATTTAGACGTATTTGAAAACAAATACAACATTGTGACCACTCTCTTAAATTCTTTTCCTTCGTTAATTATTAGAAATCAATCTCTTTAATTTGTAAATGTGTCAAGATTTAATCATATTCTTTTAAAAAAATATAATGTATAAAATGTAAAACTTGTTTTGAATTAGTTGTCATTGCTATGGTTATTCAAATTGATAGATAATTAATTTGCTAGAATCTAAATGAAAATAAAAAAAAAACGTTTTAGTATCGTTTAATGGAACGACAGATTTTAATTATTGTTACTGTTAAAATACCTCCATTAGAGACAAGAGTTGATAAAAAAAATTAATAGCATACTATATTCCCAAATATTTTTATTATATTCTACACATACCATTTGATTAATGAAAAATAGACTAACTGTACATTTTGTGTAAATTGATTCTATTGAATTTGAAATATTTTCGTTCGCTATTAAAATAAAAAAACAGTTTTCCAATTAGTTTGTGGTGTAATCGCCAGTTTTCTCGATACTGTGTGGTAGTCCGATGGTTTATTGAAGTAAATTAATAATATGTTTGTAAAAATAATTAAGATTAAAATATGGTTAAATCTATGTAAGAACACAATGGGACGATAATAATAAACCAGTGGGAGTGTGTATTAATAGAGGGGTCAAATAAGTTAAGAGTCGAATACAGTGTATATTAATAATTACCAAGGAATGTCCGAGAATGCGCATCCACTGATTGTATTCGTGTAATTACATATTCGTGGGTTATAATTAACCCGCAGAGAGGAGTCAATGATCCATGGAACCGTTGTTGTGAATTCTCAAATCGACTAATGCTACTTTACGCTATTATTTCAGCATTTTTAGATCACCCAGAAGTTTGACAAGCTGGTCAAAGGGTACACCCATTATTGTGCCCCAAAAAAAAATTAATCAAGCAATCAGACTAGCCTTTGTCAATTAATATGTGAGGAATAGAAAGTTTTAATTACTACATTCGTGTTAAATGTTATATTTAATGAATGAATTTAAAGCTCTGCACTAATTTAGTCATCTATTATGATTTGTAGTATTGTGATTCTCTCCCATGTAAACATTAATTATACACTAATTAAAAATTATTGTTTTGTCTTAGAAAATTGTTACAATTCTTTAAAAAACGCTAATTTCATTTAAAATTAATTAAAAAGTTCCATGAGCTTTATTGACATCTCAAGACACATTGACGATAAATGTTCCCACCTTTATAAACACTTTTATGACATAATTGTCCATTTGTGTTTCGCTCGTACATGTAAAATTACATACAAAGAAAGAGTATAATTTTTAATTTTACGCTCACAAAATAAACATTAAAATAAAGCTTCTGAAACTTGACCAGACACATTCTGTTTTTCCCATTGTCTGAATAAATATATAAACTTTAATGAATATTGGTTTTTTTTGCAATTGCTGATATAATAATTTTTTAAAGTGGCACTAAATGTTTTAATGAAAAAATATTTTTAATTATCTTTATAGACAATATATAAGTGTATACGAACAGGTATTACATTTCATGGGATATTGTTTAACTTTTTTCTCCTATTAAATATTTAATTAAACAATATTCTAAACATATTATTATCCAGTTG
>SSSI01004614.1:0-19284 GCA_004796505.1 Oryzaephilus surinamensis | reverse complement strand
CAAAATTAATTAATTATAAATTCAAAACGGAAACTTTTATAGAAAATTTGATTTTCTTATATACATTTATTGTTACGGTGATGTAAATAGTGTTGTGTGTGTGTGGGGGGGAAGGGGGTAGATTTGAAAACCTGGCAAAAGTGATGGTGTGGTGGGTTGATTTTGAACATACAGACGCCTGGGCGACGCCTGAAAGTCGAGGCGCCTGCCCCTGACTGCTTACTTGATCTTTTAATCCCGACATACGCGTTGGAAATTAATCACCCACCACCAGCATCACCTCTTCACCATCACCATTCACCATCATCATCATCAGCATCAGCATGATGATCGTCGTCATCGTCATCATCAGCAACAGTGCTGTGGCAAAACCACCCCCTATATACACTCACACATACAACTTTTCTTTTGCACACCCTCTTTCATACACATTCTCTCTTCTAGTCTTATTATATACATTGTATAACGTCAGAAGCTTTTAATGAATTATTCATTAATCTATGAGAATTCTTACATATATGTACAGTGGAATCCGATTAGTACGACTTCGCATATAACGAACAACCGTTTTTAGCGACGCTAGTATAGGCATATGTTTGGTTTTACAATAAACCTCTATGATAGTAAAATCTGTTTATTACGACTCCGCTTATAACGACCGATCGCTTTTAACGACGGAAATTCACACAAAATTGTCCGGTTATAACAACGACGAGCTTAGACATGTTTACAAATAAATCGTAAGCAACGTGCTATCTCTACCCCGCGTACCCCTATTTTTATTTTACGGCTGTAGTTTGCGGGTGACGAGTTAGTATATGTATGTGCGAATATATAAGGTCTGTTCGGACAAGCCGTTAGTGGACTATCCAATGGATAGGTCGTCAGCTCCGTACTGCTCAGATACGTTTTAATATACATTAGAAAGTCAGACCGAACGGTTTTTTTCCAATGCGCATGAGTCGTATCGTTTGTAAACGATAAACAGCTTTGTCCGAACAGACCTATAGTGATTAAGTTTATGTAAAATTACGTATGTTGATTATTTGAAATTCTTATTCTTAGTTATATGAAATAAATAAATATTTTGATTTTTATAAAAAATACATTATGTATTTGATTATTTTACCTAATAAAAAAGAAAATAAAAATTGTCAATTCTTTTAGTACGTCTTCCGGTTAGTACGACGTAACATCACCGGTCCCTTCGAAGTCGTTATAACCGGATTCTACTGTATATGTTTCTATTGTGGATTTACACACAAATATTCAATAATTAGTTGTAATATAATAAATATATACAACACAAGTTTCTTATAAATAAATATGTACGTTTTGATATTGTTTAATGTTTATCTCTTGCAAATGCAAAAGGTTTATTTATTAAAAATGACATATAAAATGTATATATGCACGCAAATACCTCGTCCATTTCATATTATTTTATTGACTAAAATTTTTCGCTTATAACTTAGAAACGTTTTCCAATTTTATTATAACCGACATATAAATACGTATATACTACAATTTTTTTTTTAATTTAATAAGGTATTACCTACTTCTATTTTCTTTCGATATAAATATTATTATTCATAACAGTTTAAATAATAAAGTTTATAAGCATTTTTAAATGTAATAAAAAACAAGTTTAAATACAGCAAATATTATATTGTACAGTTTCTTATTTGCATACATAACATAGATGTGTTAACAAACCAGTTTTTCCCTTCTTGTGTACCATTGGCGTTTTATATAGTTAGTTTATTTATTATATTAAAATGTTTGGAATTGTAATAAAATTTGTTCAATTTTTTCAAAAAAATTAAAATAACATTTAGAATTAAACACTGTATTGTGAAGAGTCGAAATTTTTTTGAAAAAATCATAAAATGCGATATAAAAGTGTTAGAATCTCACACCTTTTGGTATACCAGGTGTTTCGTTTTTAGACACACGTAACAATCTCACTCTGGGATGCTGTCCAGAACGGAATCAAAGAATGAATTAATGGTATAGTGCAAGTGTTTGAGAAAAAAAACCTACTATATAAACTAAACACTAACACACACACACGTATTTATGATGTATACACTCGGTTTCTTTTTGTATATCGATTTAACATCGTTACCGATCATGATATAATGTTGGGTGATTTATTAGGATTTGAACATATTTATATAGTAATGTTTCCCGACATGTGTTTGTCTGATTATGTTTATCACTTGCAAGTTTTGATGTCAACGTATATACAGAGAGAAATTATTTAAATGGAAGTTGGATATAAATTTTATATAAAAGCAGGTGGATGGTTTTAATATTAATACAAATACGAATTCCAATGTTGTTATATTATTATTATTATTGTAAAACGGAAAATGTTTATTTTTGTGAGCGAAAATTTATTATATCGATAAATTCTTATTAAGAAGTGTGCATTTTTATTTTTCTTTTATTTTTATATTTCATCGATACAAAATAATATTAAATTGAATTTATTTAATAATTGTTGAGTAAAATGTACGACTATTGAAATATAGTTTCATTATTTATTTATAAAAGTTCCATCAATTGCTTGTCAATATTATAATAAGTACTTATTCTTTTGTTAATGATTAAATTATAATTGTATGGCCCTGAGCTGTCTTTAACTATATAAAGTGTAAATATATAATACAATGTAAATAGTATCAAAGAAAAACCTTGGTTAACAAAACACATTGGTGGTGTGTGTGTTATTTTTTCATTACATTTCAATAATCAAAAGAAAGGAACTATGTATTTCAATCTTATATAAAATAATTATTTTGATTGCAAACAATATATCGATTGTAATTAACTTAAAATATAAAAACGAAATTTTGCAGGTAGTAAAAAGAAAAGTCACAAATTGGATTTATAGTCACGATCTATTGTGAAACTAGTTCAATATTTACACATGTTATATACTTTTTTTTCAAATTGATATTATAGAAAAATAGTTCCCATTACCCAAACAATTGTAAACAGAAATAATAAATGTGGATTTGTAAAATCCAATCGCTACCTGGCTGCTCGCATTATATTATATTATTGTATAAGTAAGAAAACAGACAAAATCAAATTTCAATTGTATTGATTGGAGTTTATATATAAAAGAGAGAAGAAGTTTACAATGTGTGTGTGTTGAAGACACAATAAACGGATTGTATTCGCTTTAGATTACAGTATTGTGTATAATGTGTATGTGTATACAACATCCTGAACATTTCTTATTTCTAAAATGTAAATAATAAAAGGTAGACAAAAAAAAATAACGAAATACAGTAGAGGAAACTGTCAAATCTGACGCTTATAAATGCACACCTGGTTCAATAAAATGTTTAATTAACATAGTTTAATATATTACAATATTACATTTTATTGTTCACGGAAGAATCATTTAATAAAGAATTAATCAAAACAAGTTATTAAAATAGTGAATGTCATTAGATTTATTTAATACACGCATAGAAAACCGTACACTTATGAATAAATATTAATTATAAATATAATTTTCTGGTACTGACCTGCTCTTAAAGCGTCCATTGGCACCGAAGGATACGGTATCGAATACGGATATCCTTCTTTTCGTAATGTTTTCGGTTTACGTCTGGGACGATATTTGTAATCGGGATGTTCTTTCATATGCATTGCCCTTAAACGTTTTGCTTCATCAATAAATGGTCGTTTTTCATCTTCTGTTAACAGTTTCCATTCAGCACCTAATTGTAAATAAACAGAAAAAAAGAACTAGAATTGATTTTCATTTTTGCACCTGGTATTTATTGGTTGGAAAACAATATATATAGACATATTCATCCACTAGAAACTATGGCTGTTGTTATATTACATTACACATTGGTTCTTGTACTATGTTTTGTCATTTTGTATTATTTAGAACTTTAATAGTATATAGCGTTTTAGCGCAGTTATAAGAGATTGGCTTTTGTATTTGTCTTTTGAAGCGAGATAAGAATTAATTATAAGCCATGATGGCTCTTTGTTCACTTTTAGTTGTAAGGATAATTTAATGGCTTTTCGTTTTAGAATTTAAGAAAAATCCTTCTTCGTTCGTTTCTTTTTTTTGCTTGTCTCTTTCTTGTTTGCAGTAAAAATATATGTGATAATAATTATGTGTGGCGCCCTTTGGTAAACAAAATTTTTAGAACGTTGTGATATTTGTAGGGTAAACATAGCATAAAAGTGAGGGTGCATCCTATGTCCAATTAGAAACTAAATGATAATTTATCATAACTGGGAAAGAATCTTATACATATAGAAAAAAGATACATATATACGCTAAGAGTAAGATGAGAGCAGGTGTATCCTTGATGGTATCATAAAAAGGAGAAAAAAAGTAGTTATTTATTCTATAGAATTCATCCAAAGAGATTATATCAACAAACAATTAGTCCATACTTAGGTTGTAATGGAAAAATGATGTGTCATTTATTATAAATGTTATTTTTTACGAATAAAAATGCTTACCATATACATATTATTTAAAATGATAATTATATATTATAAGACTAGTCCAGTAAAAATAAATTAATTTGATATACAAGAAAGAGAAATTTCTGACATTATTTCGATAAAGTGTTCAATAATATGTTTTTTTTTATATAAAGCGCATTATTTCTTTTACCGCACTGTCTGTATTGTGGTCCAAAGTAAGATAAAGCAATCAGAAACAATCTCTTAGAAATGATGTAACTTGAAGTATCTATTCAACGAACAATGTACTGCAACAATGCCAACTAAAGAGACATCGCTAAGGTCTTTGTCTCATTCAAAGTGTTTGTCTGACACAAAAGGACAGTTTGAACTGCAAATCTATAGGAAAATATAATTTCGTTTTGTTGGTGTATGTTTTTTTTATCTTTACATCCATTCAATTCGCAATTTTTTTCCACCCTCGCGCAAACACTTGCTGAAGAAAATTCGATATATTTCGTGAAGAGGGAAATAACAAGTTAACTATTATATAGAAAATGGACTTTGTGGGATTGATTAACTCAAAGCGGTCGTACACTTTAAAAAAAAAATTTATATAGAAAATGAAAATTATTTTGCATATGAATAAAGTATGTATCCTGTAAATGTCACATTTTAAATAAGTTTCCACCCCTATAAAAATGGGTACACACATAATAGAAGCATATCATAACATTTGATTGTATTATATAGTGTTTATGTAGTGTGGGGAAGAAAAGTCTTTATACATAATGCATATATATGTATATAATATATGCCACATTCATATCATCTACAAATATTCCAGTCTGATCGACAAGTGACAGTTTTCAGCTGCTGTTTCACTGCTTTTCAAACGACTTTTTTTTCGAAATAAAACGGAATTTTATTAATAGAAACTCACCTAATCGTTTCGATATTTCTGAATTGTGCATTTTTGGATTTTCTTGTGCGATTTTGCGCCGTTGTAAACGTGACCATACCATAAATGCGTTCATGGGCCGTTTTATGTGGTCCTCTTGTTTTTTGGATGATTGCGCCCCTTGTAGATTTTGGGGGACACCCAATGCGGCACCGCCAAGCGATGCCATCCTGGATAGCCCTTCGGCGGCACTAAAACCACCCTCACACATTTGACCCACCGACCTAAACGCATAAAAATCATTTATTGACAAGCAAATCATGTCATTATTATAGCAAATTTAAATTTTTAGCGACAATTTTAATAAATTTAAAAAATTATACTGTTAGAATTAGCTATTTTTAGAATTATTAATGAACTAAAAAAATATTCTAAACAAATTCGTCCATAATTGATAGTTTAACACTCAATTTTAAATAATCAACTTATGTACAAAAAGAACAATAGAAATGATAATTTTCTATTATTTGTCTAGACACACAAGTTCTATATGAGTCTTGTGAAAAATAAACAAAAAACTTTATTTAAGAAGGTGTTTCAAGTGTAATTTTTGAATGAGGGAAACGATCTTGTCCAAACATATGTTTTGAGGGCCTTTAGTCTATTTGTATTTCACTTATTCATTAATATTGACCATAGTTTTGATGTTGGCTATAAGTTTAAATCAAAATCAAATGAATTATTCAACAGACTTAATGCGAAATATGAGCTTTATTTGACCAGTGATTAAATGAAGCTTGTTTTAAATTAAATTTGTTGCTCTCTTGTTGGTCTCGTAATGCGGTGTTTTAACCCAAGTTTATTATCCGTCGGATTTCGAAAACACAAATACGGATAAAAAAAGCGTCAGTAATTTTGTAACAACTCTATTAAATGTAATTTATTTACATTATTATATATTTCATGTGTACATATATATTTGTGCACTTAAATTCAACAACACGCCCATATTATATGCCTTTTAACAAAAAGTATTTAAGAAATTGGCGTTAATCAAATTTTTATGACTACAGCAAATGTTTTTCTTTTTCTTTATTCATTTTGTTAATGTCGTAAAAATGTTTTTAAAATGAAAAGCTTTTATATGTATTATTTTTTTTTTTCAAAATGTGTTATTGTGCTTTTCGCTATCGTTTTGATGTTTTAATTTATAGCTTAAGGTAACCACAAAAATTTCATTATAAGAACTATTCACACACTAGTGTTATAATAATAATAGTAATAAAAATAAATGTGATAAAATGCGAGCTTTTAAATATAGCACCTTTAGAATAAAGAAAAAAACAAAACATCAATCAAAATTTAATTAATATTGTATAAATTGTCCACTTGAAAATGAAATATAATAAAATAACTTAATTAATATTTGTTTTAAATATTATTAGAGTTCCAGAGCTTTTGAGAAACTTAATTAAATCAGAGAACATTAATGAGTTTTATATAGTGTTATAACATAAATTCGTAGCCACTCATAATAATAATCGTTTATTGGGTGGAAAGTGAGAGATTTGGTCAGGATTTTGTGTTGATGTTGGGGCCGAACCGAATGGACCTTATAACAAGGGATAAACAACCCTCTAAACACCCTTGTCGGCCAAAGTGAGAGATTACATTTCGCGGGGGAGTTATTATATTGTTTGCTTGTTTTGGTCCACTTTATAAACACTCTAACGTTTTATAAATGCCAAACTGACCATCAGTCGTGATTTCGTATATACATACATAATTTAGTGTGTCGTTTTGAATAAATTGATGAAATTGAGACCTGTTGAATTTTTAATTGAATCGCACACAGTTTGAAAATATATTGTAGCGCGTTCGCCAAATATTCAAATTTATTATTATAGGTAATAATTTTGAACACTTTTGTAAATAATGTTATATAGTGGCAGTTTATTTTTTAACTGTTGAAAAAATCAATTTGCATTAATTGATGGCAAGGTTGTGTAATCATAATTGACATGTAAATATGTATAAATATATGCATATAATATGGCAAATGTGAATATGTTAATTAGTCATCCATTTATGTATTTTCTTAATTAATGTCCAAGTGTGGTAATGTGTTAATGTAATTACAAATAGTTATTATATTAAACAATATTATAAGACGGTATTAAATGTTTGTTTATTTTATTTTTTTGGTTTTGTTTTACCTAATAAAGTGGCCGTTGGAGGCCTGCCGTTGCAATTCGAGATCAATTTTGAGGCCGTTTTTGTCACCCTCCTTTTTAATAAAATAAATAACAGAAAAAGAAAGTCAAAAATCAACACAAAAAATTATAATACAGTGTCAAAATTGTGTGCACCAATTAAACAGAGAAACACGTCACAGTTATCACTTTATTGAGCTTTTTAGCCAAAGTTTTGTGTGTTAAAGCGCTAAATCCGTAACTCCTGCGTGCATGACGTTACAACTCACGGCACACTCTATATGCAACTCAATAGCTAGATGGTAAAAGGTAATTTTAGCGACATGAGCATGCGTTCAACTTGTCCAAACTGTAACTACCAATCGAGCTTTTAGGCGGAGTTTTGAGCTTTATGTATAGATATTATGGTTCGAAAACAGAATGGATCCGCCTAGCTATTGTTATGTTAATTTTTTGTCTCTCATTCTTTTATGTACAGGTGTTTTTGAATTGTGTGTGTTATGCAGCAGAGTATAAAGTTTTCTTTTTTTTTTTGTTATTATGTAGTCTCTTGTACAGACAAAAGTCCTCTCTTTGGATAGTATAAAATAGCCTTCTTTTTGTTAATATCGTATAGATATTTTTCCGAAAAAAAGTATCAATGGGTATCTATTTCATCATAAAGAGTTAGGAAAAAGGAAGGTGGTTAAAAAGGAAGAGCAAAAATTAAACTATGTAATAAATGTTGATGGACAGTTAAGTCTGTGGTTTGTCTTTATTGTTACGTGAAATTGTTTTCGTTATGGGAAAGATTAATCTTATTTTGATACACAAATTATTGATTAACTAACATATTTATTTGTGGTCGAAAATCGTTTTACCCTGTATTTTTTTTTTTGGTCTAATTTCAAAAAATATACATTAGGTTATAAATTGAATTCTTGAAACCAGAGAACAACAATCAGTTATTTATGGTACAAGTTTTGTAATATGTATAGTTATATATTTTAACATAAACAAATAAATAATGTGCAAGTTTTCTAAAATAATATTTATCAGGGATTAATGGCATTCTTCTTTTAAATTGTAATTTATATTTAATACATTTATAGAATATAAATAAAACTTGTTCAAAAGAAAAATTTATAATTTTCTTTAAGAAAAAAAAATATATTACTATATGTAGGTTTTTTCAATAAATTATAATGAGAAATTGAAAGAGAGAAAAATTTTACCTATCCTATAAAGATTTAACACTTGCCCACAACTATATAATATACAATTACATAATTACAATGTATATATATTATATATGTTAATAATATAGTTTATTACCATACAATGTTCGTTTAGTCAACAGCATTTTTGTAATACTGACAGATTAATATATCATAATTTATAATGCAAACATTTATTGTCATTGTAGATTTGTACTTTATAAGGCTTTTTTTCAATGAAAAAAAGAACGAGCGTCAATAATTAAACCATGTAATTAACATTTTCGTTATAATCAATATTTTCGTACATAGCACATATATAATAATACATTTAATAAATTTGTAATGCGTGAACAATATAAATATTGAATAATAAAATTATAATAATCCATATTGTACACCCCTTGATATGTATGAACTGGAAAAATGTGTATGAGAGGGTGCTTATGCCATTAGCATACTCAGAATACAAATTTAATAATTAGCTTATAATGCTCATTGTAATGATAATGGATGCAATATAATAATATAATAATAAAAAAATGATGTGCACGCTTATTTTATACTCATAAAATTATGTCAATATATGAAGTTTGAGTGCACAGGGTTGGATTTTACCCGACGGGTACAAAAATTCGGAAATTTTCAACCCCTTTTAAAATAATGACATGATGGTACAAAACTGAACCACTTTGTTACTTGCATACATAAAATATTGTGTTAAATGACTTGATTATAATGCGTACACGTGTTTATAATGTCTTTTTACTGACAAACAGCGTATATTTTTAAAAGGGATGCTATTATATAGATACAGTTTTATTGGATGCCATTAATTATTTCCAAGTGATGTTGAATAAATTCGTCTTTTAATATTCTCATTCGATGATTAACCCAGTTTTTATCATAATAAAATTTTTATTGTGGAAAAAAATAAAATAAACAATTGTGCGATGGTCAATTGGGGATGAAAATTTGTTGAATATGTGTGGCCAATTTTATGCGGGGTATCCAGGTGCCTTTCACACACAATATGTCCGAGCTTTCTTTGGACTTTCCTTATACATTAAGCTTTAGCGTTCAATAAACTTGAAAAGGATGGTCAGAATATGTTTTTTAAAACCATCAGAATAATTTTTTTTATAATTTTATTAGGTACTGCAACTATAACTGTTATTATTATTATCAAGGGATTTTCCTACCAGATGTTAAACTGATGCTGTGTGAAGGCCGAACACAGCACAGGTATAAAAACAAAAATCGAGAGCTTAAAGGCGACACGTTGTCTGGGCCTGAAATTTCTCTGTATATGTATATCGGTTGTATAATAATATTTTTGAAACTTTTTCAATAGAAAAACACTGATCCAGTAGAGTATTAGGTATTTCCCAAAAATGCCGTAATAGTATTTCATGTGATTGTGTTTAGCTCCAGGTGCTATTGATTGGACACCTGCACGAGAACAATTGAGTATGTCGTTGCTAGGTTACTGATCATTGCACGCTAAATCTGAGGATTTGACAAATCTGCATGCGTCGCAAAAGAGGGGCTTTGAACTTTCTCTCTATACTCTTCTACACACACACACACACACACACACACACACATACAATAATACATATAAGTTGATGATGCCCGATTTATAAAATCCATTCTTAGAATATTCACAAGATTTTCCCTATTATTGTACAATAAGTTTAACGTTTTGTGATGTATACATAATACCCCTTTTCTGAATTGAAATTTTGTTGGAAAACTGGAAAACCGTTAAATATATAACAATTCAAGATGTATTCCTTATCGATGGATTTAATCAGTTAAATCAGGAAATATTATACTATGTCGTAAATAGGATATGTTTTTTTCTTTTTTTGTGATGTGTCTTTACCACAATTGAATTGTGTGTGTGTGTGACCCTTAGAGATCACTTGATCTTTAAATTGCTTATCAGATCACACAGGACCAAAATATATAATAGTGGCTGCAAAACATAATCTGTAAAACCTTTAAGGGTGCTTTCATGTTTAATCGCAAATAAATATCTATGATCGATAATTTGTATTGTCCTCAGAATTTGAAAATTTTTATTAAATCTATTTATTGAGTTTGTTTAATAGGATTTTACACATATTGGGCAATAATATATTATTTTTGTTATTGTTGAAAAACAACCGTTACAGTTTTTCGGTAGTAAATTTTAAATTAGCACCCCTTTTTAAAGTCAAACTACATACACATCGATTTCCACACAAACCATTAACACCACATTTTAAAAAATTCTTACGAAAAACTTTAACAATAGATATAAATTGTACATTAAATATGTACGCCCCGCATATATATATATACCTTTGTCAAAAAAATCACATGAATATATAGTGCACAAAAAATTTTTTGGCATTGTTATAAAAACGTCGATACACATATATAGAGACGTAACCCTAAAGGGTGCAAAAAGAAAAAAAATTGCGTTCAAAAGTATTATTGAAAAAAATTGCTCCAATTTGATATTCATTTAGGGCACCATCCCATCAGAAGAAAAAAAATAAAACCCCATCATCCCTGTTTAACCCATGTTATGATTTATACCTACATTTCCCATAAACGGCCTTGTAACGAGAAATTACCATAACATTGATCGATAATATATTTACGATTGTGAGATGACGATTTCGTATTGAAATAAAAAATCCGTTTAGGGGCGTGCAAATGTCCATATTTATACAATTTTTTATTTTGCAAGCATTAAATATCAATTGGTAGAATTGCATTTTGACTTCTGGTTCATCTGTTATTCATTTATTCTAATTTGGAACACATGTTACCGTCAAATCGATTTGATTTTTTCTTTTAGATTCGATAATACCACTCTCCCGTCGTATATATTATTATTATATGCAACGATACGGCCTTTTGATCACCCAGACGCGAACAAATAAAGTATCAATTACGATTTAACAGAATCGTATGAATTGTTGGAAATGGGTTTGGTCGTTTTATTTTTTCTGAATTTCAAATCAGTTTTCGGAAGGCATTGAATTACTCACTTTGAATTTTATATTTATTTCTTTTATCGTTGTTATTCTTCTTTTAACGTTTTTTAAACTTCCTTAATACTAGGTGCAGAAAGAAATTGTACATCTTAATATTAAAAAATTATATTAATCAAACAACAATGTATAAAAATTTTAAAACATATTTATTTAACAATCAGTAGCAATAATACACTTTGAAATAACTTTAAGATGTGTTCATTCATTTTAATTTCTGATTCATTGAAGTAAATTTTGTATGAAATTAACTGACGAACACCAGGTGCACTAACAAAGCACACTGTTATATTAAAGAAAAAAATAAAATATCCATGAACTTTTATCTTTCTACCTACATTGAAGATGAAAAGATATACAAGAAAGTGTGAATTGTTCACAGTAAATGAGAAATAAAAACTTACAATAAATGAAATGGATAAATAATTATAGTTTAATTTCATTTTGCTTTGATCGAATAATAGTGTTTGAAAAATTAATTAAATTACATTCGTTTTGAGGTTGATAGAGTAATAGAGTAACTATTAGTTAAAAATAATAGTAATAAGAACGAGATTTTGTTCTTTATTCCATTATTAATGAAAAAATTCGTTTGCCACATAATTTTATTTGCTTTTGTTATGTTATTGTGAAAAAGAAATGCAGTTATTCAAAGATACAGTGATAAAATGACCGCTTGTGTCCCCTATAATAGCTGAAAAAAGAGGAAATAGGATATTTCAAGCCCACTTCCACACACAAAAAGCACAACACAAGCAAATATAAAGCTACTCTACATGTACACGTAGATTTTTCAACATAAAAGTGACTATTCGTTCAAAAATAATGCTTTCCTTTAAAAAATAACTTCATGCTATTGCGAATACATAATATTTTTCATTTCTTTTCATTCTTAATAAGTTTGGGTGGTTTTTATAAGAATATATATGTGTCATAGCAATGTGGTTAAAGCTCTGTTGGATGCCATGTGCTAATGACCGTGCTGAGGGCATGCTGCGCGTCACTTGCACCACCACATATTACTATTTTCTCGCTTATTTACATATACAATAGATTGTTGGGCTGTTTTTACAAATCCCATCCTATATATATTAATAATAATGCATAATAGTGTCTGTGCAAGTGGATTTCTATTTTATATATATGTATGTATGTATGTATGGAAAATGACAGAAACCAGTAGCTTTCTAAGAGGGAGGAGGTACATGTTGGTGGTGGTGTGGCCTTATTCTTTCAAGTATGTGTAATCACTGTTTACTATATATGTGTTGGTGTGTATATGTGTGTTGCTGGAGATGAATGTTTGTTGTTTGTCTTCTCTTCTTATAATACCAAACACTATACTTGCTGATGATGTGTTAGTAAAGAGATTAAATTGGAGGTTTTTAGGGGAGATGCATACTATATAAGTATACTAAAGGGGGTGAATGTGTATGTGCTTATTTAACAATAAAACATTTCACTATTCACTATTAATGTTTGTGATTTTGATTATGATGAGTGGTTTGGAAATGTTTGTTATATAATTGTGAAATGTTCAAGACTGAAAATTCTATATAGCGAATTTTAACACCCCGAATAACGGTTTTTTTTTTGTTAAATCTTGGACACAAATTTTTTGTTGGAAACAACAAACGATGATAAACCAAAAAAAAAGATTTATTAAAATTATTCTGCTTTATACAAAACGAACAGGTTATGGGCCCAGCGTTACTGTTGAGAGTATTGATAAAATAACTAACAAACAATACAAATTCAAATATTATTTTATAAGCATATGTATTCAACATAATTCACTTATTTTTATAAAATTAACCATTCTATTCTTCTGAAATTCAATAAAACGATTTGGTGGTAGCCTTGAATCAACCCCAAAAATAGTTTAGATTATAGATAAGTATTTTCCTTCTGCTGGTCAATATATTTCAATCAAACTCATGTATAGCAAACAATGATTTGTATAAAAAAACATGCTCGCTCCTTTTTCCACTCATTCAATACAACCCAGATCGAGTGTTGGTCAGTGTGCGGTCATTAATGGCTTCATTGGCCGCCATTTAGTACCGCTAATGCACTCTACGAGAGCTACATCACTCTTCCATATGGATAGGTGTCCATATATATGTGTTACACCTGCCAAAGCAGGCCTTTCAATCTAACTTATATGTGAATTAATCATTTCTAATAGATGTAATATGCCATGACAAGACAGAAAATGTATATTTTTTAATGTATCTTTGGTAATATAAAGTGGAAAAGGATTTTTTTCTTTCATTTTCAAACAAGAATTGCCAATATACTGTACGTTTACGTATTATAATGTGTAATCAAACAATTTGAAAATGATTGAAAATTACTTCATCTTGACGAATTATAAGTGCCTTTTTAGTGGCTCTCTATGTGTGTTATAATATAAATTGTATATAAAAGGCTCTCTTATATTCTTTTCTTGTATATTATATATGTATAGTAAAAAGACGAGTAGCAATGGAATGTAACCTTTATGGTATCGAAAGAAAAAGGTGTTTATAAAATTGTTTTGAAGCTGATACATATTTTATTGTTCACGTAATACCCTATTCTCTATAATGCCACACACACAACTGTATATTATTATTATTGTCACACAAAACGAAAAGACATTATGACAATGTATTATATCAGCCATTCACAGTATTGAATCTTCTATATACATATATGTACGTTCTCTTTTGGCATACACACAGTTTTATTCTACTATTGAATATTTTTTGAACAAAAGCATTGCTAAAATATACACGCGTTGCGAATGCCGAAAGGTTTTTGTGTGTACCTTTTGTTCAATAGTGTTGGTCCTATTCAGGCAGTTTTTGTGTTATTTGGAGAAGGAAGTATGAAATAAATGTCATCGTAGATGGGATTTGATGTTTTTCCTAAAAATTTCACAATACAAAATAAAAGGTGTGCATTGTAGGTGCGTGTAAATAAATGGAACCAACCATTTATTGTTCGAATATAAAGTGAATAATTACTGGACAACAGAGCTTTTCATATATCACAATTGTGCGATGATTTTATTTTATTTTAGGGATTAATATATATTACTAGATATATTTACTAAGACTATTTTTAATAAAACTTGGTTTAAATAAAAAATAACTGAATAGGGTCATATTTAATCCGTACAAGTTAAAATTTCTATCATTTCGTATTTATTCGTTGTATTTAAGTTTTAACGATTTTAAATGAAGTTTATTACTTTTTGTCAATTTGTTTCTGTTTTTTTTTTTCTCTTTTTGTATGAAAAAAAGGCAAAGCAGTAAATAATCAAGCAGTATTTGTTCCTTTCCTCAAACCCTTTTTCATACAATAGATAATTAACAAAAAAAAAACAGCTACACAACACAGTACATGAAAATATAATTCATTTAGAAACTGAAAAAATGTTTTTAAAGAGTGCCGGTTAGTCAAATAACAATGGGCAGATTACAATACACAAAATACCATGCTTACTGTCACGTCACATTAGTTATGATTGATTGAAATGGCATTGCAGGGGAAGGGAATTGTGTCCTTCGGTACATTTGGCCATAAGAACAAATCTCCCATATGTGGATGGGTCAAAATGTAGATGGAATTAGAATGTAATTCTGTGAGAAAGGACCACGCGGTCATATATACTAGACAGCCTGGCCCCAAACGAATAAATTTTAGGGTTACCAAGTCGATTTTTTTTTTCATTTTATTATTTCTTAACAAACATTTTATTACCATAAATTGTATGGCCCAATAAAATTGTGTCATTGTCTATATGGGCCTGAAAAGTATGTAATTTGGCGTGCTGTGTTTTGGGTCCAATAAAATGTTTTTGAATTTGCTGGGAACTGTTGTAATTTCTTTATTATGAAATTTCTACCAGGTATAAAAGGAAGTGTGTAGGGTTGGCCCAATAATTACAATTTTCTCGTTACGTATTTTTCTGGCTTAAATAATATATAAGTGAGTTCATGGTCACAGGAACGTATAAATATAATATTTTTACCGGTTTTGTTGACGCAGCGGGGGTGCTGACACATTCTCAGGTGTTTTGTGTTGGGTCGCCAGTTTGTCTCAGTTTGAAAATGTGCCATTTTGGCCATATATTTATATTTTAAATAATAATACATATGTATATGTATTAAATTAAAAATTTCACAACTAATTTATATGATAATAACGAAATATAAACATTAAAATTTGATTATTTCAGCCAATGTAATTTTTATAACAACCACATAAATGTTTCATCAATATAAAATATAAACGAAAAAGTTAATTTGCTTGGGCTATAAATGTCCAAATACGTTAAATATATAATGATAGTATAAGGTGTAACTGTTAAAATGAATAAAACAAGAAAATAATATTAAAAAATTAATTTATTTTCTTATACGAATAAAAATTTCTCAGTTGAGACATTTTTTTTCTTCATTTATATACTTATATTATATATATTGTAATATTTTTCATTCACAAAAAACGAACACCACAACCTGGCACAATACAAATCATATTTGTTTGTATATAATATATCCTTTCCTTTGTAAGGATTACCATTTTCTACATTCATCTTGTATGTACCGTGTCTGATTTGGTAAAGCGGCAGGCCTTTATACAAAAGCGACTAATATATGTGCATAAATAATTCGAATATAAAAATTTTAAATATTGTCAAACGCGTAGGGAACCCTACATATACAACCTGTTTAAAAAAGTTTTTGTTTGGAACCGCACTTTACAATAATATAACTTGTTTATATATAGGTATACAATTTTGTTCAATTTTCTATTCAGAAAACGTTTTTGGAAAATATTTTTCTCATTCAATTGATTGGTTTTTCGTAGTAAAGCATCACAAATCGGGTAACCCTTAAGATTTGTCAACTCATGTTGTGAACAATTAATCTATCGTCGTGTACTCGATTCATTTTTTTTTTCTCTCGTTTTGGTACCAGATGATTGGATCCATTCTTTATAGCGAACATTATACGGTGATACGCCTATTCAACTTCAATCTATCATAAATTCACACACACACACACACACACACATTTATACATACATTGGCTCATAAACAATCTTCCAACGTGTCCTAATATAATAAATGAGACAAGCGAACAACATCATGAATGAATGTATTCGGATTCTAGCTGTGTCATAAAGAAAATTTAGAGGGACTTTTTTTTTGTAACACTGGGAGAGAGATCTGGTTATATTCATATTGGATAGCCACCTGTGTAAGTGCTAGTTTATAAGTTGAAAAAAGAATATATTTAAGTGGTGGTGATGGTGGTGGTGGTGTGACAGTTAAGTGAATAAGTAGTTGGAGGGTCCAATCTTCTTCTTCACAGACTGTCCGACGCCTCTAAGAATTTCCCTTTCATAATACATATAATAGTGGCAGACAGCTTGGCACCATATAACTCCCTTTTACCTCTAAAGAATTTCTTCTATACACATCTAATAGTTGTAATAATAATATAAATTTGTATACCAGTAAATTTTTACGATGGCCATAATTTTTTATTTGATATATAGAAAAAGACGGCACCACCTGTTCATAATCTAGCTATATATAATAATGTTAGAAGAAAATTTTATAGATGTATAATTAGAGGAGAAATTGACAATAGACAGACGGAATGAAATAAACTAGAATTAATTTGTTATTCTTTTTTAATCTATTAAAAGTGGCAAATAAATTTTCTCTATATACAAATTTATTTGATATTATATTATTGTTGTAAAATGCAAGGCAGGTGAGAGAAAGAGTTTGTTTCTTGTCGCGTCTTGTATGTATATGATTGTGGGGCTCGCGCGACTATATCATACCTCGAATATTATTAATATTTATTATGACCTGTTCAAAGCCGCATGGGGTTCTTTTACGACTACTGCCCTCGGACCAATGCCACCCCTCTAAGTCTCTTTTCTCTCTCCGCAATACCGCACCAACAATGGGAATTCCACAGTATGGAAATTACATTTTAATTTATCACATCATTTCTATTGTGTACATCGTCTGATCAAAAAGTAAGGTGACTTTTGATTTTTATTAAAAACTATTTATTTTTTTATCATTGTTTATGTTGTCCCCTTGAAAGTAATCCCTGTTTGATATAATACACTTATGCTAGCGCTTTTTCCATTCCTCAAAACACTTCTGATAAGCACTTTTAGGTACAGCTTTTAGCTCGTCCAGCGATGCAGCCTTTCTCTCTTCAATCGTTGCAAATCTCCTTCCTTTCATGGGTCTTTTCAGTTTTGGGAATAGGAAGAAGTCGCAGAGGGCTATATCTGGTGAATATGGTGGCTGAGGCATGATTATGGTGTTGTTTTTAGCCAAAAAATTATTTACAAGTAACGATGTCTCTGGTCACAATTAAGCAGTTTCGGAACAAACTTTGCTGACACACGTCTCATGCCCAAACAATCCGTTAAGATTGCTTGAGACAAACCAACCGAGATACCCACATTTCTCTAATAGTGTTTTGACGATTTCCCAATACTATTTTCTTCACTTTTTCCACGTTTTCATCTGTTATTGACTTTGGGGCGTCCAGAACGAGTTTTATCATTAACATCTTCCGGTCTTCTTGGATGAGCTTATACCACTTATAAACATTTTTTTACTCAGAGCAGATTCACCGTATGCCACTCTCAAGATTTCAAGTATTTTGGAGCATTAATTCCATTTTTTAACACAAAATTTAATGCAAATTCGTTGATCCATTTTATTCTACAACAGAAAATCGCCGATCTCGCAAAACACTTCTAAGATTTATGCCTCTCACAAAAAAACGACGAATGCTATTTAGCTGAAACTTTAATATATGTTCACGAAGAGTGTCTCAACATTAGACAAAAAAAAAAATAAAAAATCTACTGTAGAAACCCGCTAAAATCAAGTAGTCACCTTACTTTTTGATCAGACCTCGTATATAACCGGTGTGAAAGTGAAAATAAGGGAGCTTTTCCTCCCCCATATTTTGAGTTGAGCAAATGTCAGAATAAATGTATCGTAAGAGTATCATTTTGTTGTGTGATATTCTTGGGAAAATGTTGAGACAAAATGAATAATGACGTATAAAATATAACGTACACGACAAGATATGTACGTATATAAAACGTTTCCGACACATTTAATTATCAAAATAAGTATATAATAATATATGTATAAATGTAGGTATATTGGATTAAGCTGTAGAAATAGATTATGAGGGTTTTTGGTGGAAAAGTTTTTGAATATGAGTAAATATTTTTAAGTAAATACTCCAATTTCATCTGTATGCGAAAAAGGGCCTAACAAAATATTATGTATATGTTGGGCTATGATATATGAAAAACAAAGTGAATAGATATGTATGTGCTTTTCGTTTTTGGTTTACATTTCGGATATTGAAATGCTAAAAAATATATATAGTAAAAATGCCTTTATGGAAATTGTTTCTTTT
>SSSI01004613.1:0-14190 GCA_004796505.1 Oryzaephilus surinamensis | reverse complement strand
GCAGTTGTTATAGTTAAAAAATTTTCTATTTAGTTAAAAACCCTATAGTACTGTTAATGTTTATGTAAAGTTTCATTATTCCATCAACAGTATAAAGTATTTTTTAAAGATATGAAGCTTTTACTAAGGAACAAATTTTATATAAAAAACTTTATAATTCAAACACCTTTAATTTTAGGCATAACATACCTTACATAAAATCAACTTAAAATTTAATGCAGAATCAAAAACATAAATAAAAAATGGGGTGTTAGATATATACGTATATTTAAAATAAGAAAGTTTTGGTCAGTTTTTGGTATAACCGGAAGTATTATACGAAAGTGGAAGTAGGTTCATTGAGAAGTACGTAATAGATAACCTTTGTAACCAAAATTTGAAGACATTTGGTCCGGTCCATTCGTTCAAAAGTTATCGGGGGTGGAAAGCTCGGGGGAAAAACTTCGACCGCACTGTTATATGTCGCAGTCGTATTCTAATTTCAGGCTTTTACGCATTCTAAGTTATCTACTTTTCTTCCTTCTTTTATAGATTTTTCAATATTTTCTTTGTAAAGTCAAGGTCAAAGTCAAAGTCATCATTAAGAATAGGATACGAATTCTAAGTTTTTTTGTCAAAACAAACAATTTACATTATCTATAAAAGAAGGAGGACATTTAATTGTAATACAAATTATAAAACACATTTTGTGCGTATTATAATAAGACTGAAATCACAATAAGCCGGCGACATACTCGTATATACGTTAGGTACTACGTTCAACACTTCAATTAGTTGGCACCGAGGAACCGAGGTTCGCATAATATAGTTTGTTACATGACATTAAAGATATAACGGGATATACTAACATTTTAACAAAAACACCAAAATACATTTTTTAATAAGTGTATATCCGTTTTTTTACAATTGTCACCCCCTAAAAATATAGAAAACGTTTTACCTATCCAATTATCCGATAATTTTCATATTTATTGATGCATAAAATGCACCTTGATCATTTTTTGTTGCATACATACAAATTATTATGACAATTACATAAAAAGGGTATCATAAACTCACCCCCAAAGCACTCAACCATAACATTGGTTTAAATAAAACAAAAAAATACAAACAGGTGGGAGCAATATATTCCACCCTCGCTAAATAGCAGTAAACAATTATTTCCGATTATTAATGCGATGATTTTTATACAGGGGTGTAATTTCAATGAAGCAGCAGGGGAAACATAACAAACAGTTTTACACTTCCATGAAACAAAAGGGGTGTATTTGAAACAAACAAAAAAGAAAGAATTTCTCAAGATTTTGCTTGTTTTGTGTATCCAAAATCCAAAAACAGCTCAATTAATCCATTTCACTTTTCCCTCAAACTAAACAAATCTATATCAATAAATCAAAGGAAAACCACCCCCCCTAAGAAGTCAAATAAATCTGTTTATATGTTTGGCCAAAGTTTAACCATCCCTTAATATTTAGTTTGCGTGTAATACTGATTTAAATATCCGTTGACAAGTATTTGTTTGATCAATAAATGGAATAAATGATATATTAGAATATTTTCTCAATAATTTCACGTTTTTAACTAGAACAAAAATTTGTTGACCTACAAGTATTTTCTTTTGTGACGATCTCAAATTAATTTTTCGAAATGCAAAATTAAACCATTGTTATACTCGTTAAAACATATTTGTTGTGGCCTTGATCACTTGACTGAATGTTTTTTAGTAAAATAACTAATTATATAGATATGTATGTAGTTCGTTTTTAATGTACAGGATGTTTAATTACCAATGGAATCGAGAAAAAAAGATCATGATATTTTCTTGACAAGAACTACTCTTCATTGAAATATTTTTCAGAAAAAAAAAACTTATAGCACAAAAAAAAGTACAATAATGAACTTTATCTCAACATTTTCATCCCCAATGTTAAAAATTCTATCCAGTGATCAGTGAACCGTTTTGAAAATGATTAAATTATCAAAATTAATAAATCACACACACAGGTTTACATATAATATCAAATCATTAAATTACATGTGAATGCAACATGAAAAATATACCATGAAATACCAAAATGATACTATTTGATATTTGTATGGAAAGACTAGTCGAACCACCTGTTGATGACATAATAACTCAAAACTACATGTTTAAAATAGAATTATATAATGTTGTAATTTTTTAATAATTATTTTACAGATTTACATACCAACATGTATAATATACAGATACTAGTGAAGAGAGTAATTGTAAAAGTTGTATTGTATGTCAAATAATAACAATTTCAAGTCCTCCCCCCATTAATTGAAAGCAAACATTTATTCAATTTATATATTAAATTGAACAACAATAACACAATTAAATCTATACTATATAATTGTAAATGGTATATTCTATTGAAATCAATCAAAATCATTGCAATACACTTAAGAAAAATCTTGAGAAAATTGTAAATAAAGTTTTTTATAAAATGTATATTCATTTTTTATGTAGTACTCACCTAAAATTGCTTGTATGGCTAAATCAGCTGAAAAACTGTCCATTATTATGGTTCCATAAATTTATCGATGGATCATTTTAACTTGTTTTGGAGTTATTTAACAGTTTATTCACATTTTTTTTAATTTTTCACAAAAGTTTCGAACTTTTCCATTACTAGCTACTTTGATAGTACACGTTATTTGACAGATTGACTACATTCCACATACTTTGACACTTGCCATCTCAAAATTGTTTTAAACTTGGATCTTTGGGAATTGTTTAGAATTATCCACAACAATTCGAGACATAATTGAATCAAGAATTATTTCAAATGAAAATTTAAGGTTTACTTTAGAATATTGTAAATTTAGAATGGAAAATGCGTAGCAAATAACTGTGAATGAATTACAAAAATATTAATTGTAGATTTGTAGATGGCAGTATAGTATTTTTAAAATTTAAAATTAGAGAACTAAATATTTTTAAAATTTATTATTATCATATAAAAATTATTGTGAATGCTAAATCATGGACTAAATATTTTAATGGTAGAAATAATTTTTAAATTTTTTTAATGTGATTAATTAAAATATGCGTGACCACATTGTTAGCATATTTGTAATCATGTGCTCAATTGATGTCTACAAATTCTAAAAATAAATATATAATATAATGAATGACTTTATAATTAAATAAAACATTTCACTAATACGAATGTATAATATATTTAAAATATTTAACATATTCATAATGTTCATTATACAATCGACTCATCGACTGCAACCAACAATACACATGCGGAATTTTTCAGTTGTCACTTAGAAATTTTCCCTACTCAAGTACTCAAGCACTGTCAAAGCTCAAATTTTTTGTGAATTTTTCGTCCAAACTGTAACCGGGACCATTACAAACACTCAAACAATTTAACTCATCTAGAAAACTCCATCCCGCAACGGAAAATACTCAATTGAAATTAAATGAAAGTGAAAAGTGAAAGTGTGTATTAACATTAAAAAACAATTTTATTGCAAGTGTTGTGTTGTTTCAGCCACCTAACCATATATGAAAATCATATTTATAAACAAATGTTTATATTCGACTTAAATAAATTACATATGATTGGAGGCCAACAACAGAAACAATTCCAGTAGTAATAAATTTAATGCAATGAAAAAACATTTACATACTTTATTGACATACATCAGTTATGTTTGATTTAGATGGCAAACATGCTCCAACCAGAATACACAACGATTTATTATCATCATTTCATCATCAACAACAAACACCATTTCGTACATCTTCAGAACAACACCAGAATGGTAAAAAGAAACTGTACATACATTAATTTAATCGATATAACTAACGTAAATCGTTTGTGGACCGGTACAGCCGTTAAAAGTTTATAGGTAGACCGAAAAATTTTAGAGAAAAAAACCTAAAAAATGGACGATAATCCACCATCTGATATAATAGACGATGAACATGCACAATTGGACTCGAAGTTACAGTCATACATTATGGCTCAAATGCCCCCCATTGGTACTAAGGGCTGTTGTGGCACGTTTTTTCCATTGCCATTCGAAAGGGCCGCGCACAAGTCCTGGTGGGACCCAACATTCGATTCAAATGTACTCGAAGACCAATATAAGAAGAGCTCTCATCCGCATAGTACATACAAATTTAGGTAAAAAATTAATTAGTCATTAAAAGATAATGAGCTTATCATTATATTTTCTTGAATTTATGTTGAATCATTTATGGATTTTATTTCTCTTTGTCTAGCATTTTGTGCTGACAATTGAAGAATGATAATAAAATGGGTTTTTTTGTTTGACTGTGTATGGGAATATAATTTATAACTATTTATTTAATATTAGATTATAACAGTGGAAAAATATAGAACAATACATGTGGGAGACTATATTTATAAAATTATAGCGTGTTTTATTTAATTATAGAGCTTTCGAGGATGTGAATGATTTATTACAAAAAAAAACGTAAACAATAAAAATTGTTTCACTGCGCGATTATTTTCTTTTTTGTATTTACAGATATGCTATTTGGTACATGATCCTAGTCTCCTCATCATGGTTAATATATTTCATAACAACTGGCCTTCTGGACAACTTCCATTTATGGAAATTATTATGTCTAATTTTGGCAATTTTCATAATATGTATGATTACTACACTATATTTAACGAGCACATCTATATTTCAAAACCATCAACTACCAATAACTGTAACAAATGCCATACTATTAGGCCTGATCAGTTTGGCATTTGTTGTAATCGTACAACCGCAACCTGTGGGCAGTTTTTCAATATGTGTACAAATTTTATTGCTCATTTATACATTAATACCATTGAAATTGTACATGAGCATCAGTTTGGGCATTATTTATTCAATTGTATTTGAATTGGTGAATGTGTTGGTGATGCAATCGCCCACCGATCACACTGACACCATTTCCACCGTATTGTTGAGATTATTATGCCATATAGCTATACATATGATTGGTTGTCACATTTTTCTAATGAGTAATGTACGTATGCGACACACTTTTATGAAAGTTGGACAAAGTTTACTTGTACGAAGGCAATTAGAATTGGAAAAGAAACTAAAAGAGAATATGATACACTCATTAATGCCGCCAAGTGTGGCACATTGGTTGCTAAACGATGACGATAACTTCATTAGGCGCCATTCAACTGATTCGTCCAACGATATTCAATCGATATTCCGTCCGTTCAATATGGACCATAAAGAGAACGTTAGTATATTATTTGCAGATATTGTTGGTTTTACAAGAATGTCGACAAACAAAAATGCAGAAGAGCTGGTCGAAATTCTAAATAACATTTTTCAACGATTTGATGTGTTATGCAAACAGCACAATTGCGAAAAGATTTCCACATTAGGTGATTGCTATTATTGTGTTAGTGGGTGTCCGGAAGCAAGAGATGATCATGCAAAATGTTGCGTTGAAATGGGACTAGGAATGGTACAGGCCATTAAACAATTTGATCAAGAGAAAAACGAAGGTATCAATATAAGGGTTGGTGTACACACTGGGACGGTGTTGTGTGGAATTGTTGGTACTAAACGATTCAAATTTGATGTATGGAGCAATGATGTCACATTGGCTAATCGAATGGAATCCACTGGGAAACCGGGGATGGTGCATATTTCCGAGAAGACATGTGAGTTTTTGAACGATGCCTACATTTTGGAGGATGGTGAACCCATATTCGGTAAGTAGATATTTTATTGTTTACTAAATTAAGTTCTATTAATTTGTAATATAGATTGTTATAACTGTTTAAGGAAAAAGCAAAAATGCTACATTCAGTAAATAGTTTTGTTGTAAAAACAGACTAAACACATTTAATTTTTAAACAATCGTTAAAATTTATGTAGCAAATATTTAACTATCAATCATTAAAATTAAAATCAGCGACGTGTCCGTATAAAATCTATTTTTAAAATTTAAACGTGAATGTAAATAATTATTCGTTTGTAACTAATTTTATATTTAAACATGTTTATATTATATATGATGCATTAAATGAGTTTCCAATGTAAATATTATTTTATCTGTTTATTATTAAAAAAATAAATTCATACCTAGGCGGTCCAAATAATAAGAAAAAAATATGTATACTTATACAATGTTTAATATTCGATGAATTTTGAAATCAAAATTTTTTCTTCTACTGTAGGCATGAAGACTTACTTTATATTGGGTCGTAAGGACGACAGAACACCCTCGTACAGTGGTAGTTTTCGTGCAGAAGGTCGCCAAAAGTATACAAATGCACTGCAATTGTTCGTTTCGCCGCCAACATCTTCACCAATTTTGTCACCACAATCACGTCCACGCGTTTTGTCTTGTAATCCATCCACAAAATCAACAATACAAAATTGCAATTTATTATCGCCGGATGTATGCAAAATAAAGGCAAACAGTTTGCCGAGCATTTTGGACATAGAAAACGAACAAGACAACAATGGAGGAGTGGATATTGTTGTGGCGACAAGTACCACTGATGGTGTTGATGATATTGCAGAAAACGAAACGCCCACATCGTCGACATCGTCGAGTAAATTAAAAAGAATCAAATTTCCAAAATTTAAACGTAAAACGTCAAACAATCACCGCAACAGTACCGAATTGGAACCGAGCGAAATGATAACGATCTCATTGGAATGTAGCGATGATGGTTACCAACAAGTGCCTACAATAATTCAAGCAAATCCAAATAATACAACAAACAACAACGACCAACAACTCATCGATTCAATTATGGAATTTAGTAATAATGATTCAATTGATATTAAATCGTATATTAGTCAGTCGAGGTGCGATATTAGTCCATATGATTATTCATCTGGTACAGAATTTATACGGAGTGGCAGTTATCGTTCGAAATATAGTCGTTCACCAAATGATCTTTATTTACAACGAGCAAATAGTAATCGTTCGAAACGTGGACGTTCACCAAATTCAGAAATATTTGAACCAACTGAAAGATCACGTAGTGCCACAGTTGCTATTGGCAGTTTAAATAGACCAAAGAAATCGTTAGACGCAATAAATCAGATACATAATGTGTCTTTGTTGGATGATCAGTCGATTAATAATAGTCGGAAAGATTCTGGAATTAAGAGTAATAGTAGGCGCAGCAGCATCCAACAGGTAAAATTATCAAATATATGATAATGTGCAATTTCTTTTATACACTCTTTTCGCTATATCTTTGATGTTACATCACAAATAGTAGAACATATCAAATACATATGTTATTATTCTGCATTATCGCATTAATATTATAGGGAGTATTAAATAAAGATGGAAAATATTTAGTTTGTGTTAATCATACTAATGTAGTTAAGCACTATTAGGAATGTACGTATTTCGCGCACAATTCGTCACTTTTATGAATTTCTACAAACATTTGACTAAGGTCGATTCATATAGGGAAGAAAAATGTGTGATTGGTCAGCTTTCACGTGATTTAATTTTTTAAATTTTATTAGTCAAAAGCAAGGTTAGAAGGTGGAGCAATGTGGCAAATGTAAACAATTATTGGTTTATTTTGAAAAACGTCATAATTCAAGATAGACGATTTTTCTTTCCCATATGAATCGAATATAGCGCAGTCCCCCGCATACCTTTACATTCAAGTAAAAGTGTCTTTAGACTCTCTGCTTTTTCATTTGATTTTTGGTTTGATTTAGTATTTGACTAAGTTAAATGAAATAAATCAAATAGTTCAATCAAATAAATAAACAGCTAATTACCACTTCACAATATATTTTGTGTTTCAAAAACACATTCGACTACATAAGGTTTTAAATTCAATGATGAAATTTACCTAAATTTACCTTAGATTTACAAAGTGATAATCTAACCTAATAATATTTAAAATTCATCTTAACAACACGACAACGACGCATGCGTCGAGATCAAATTAAATGGAAAGTCAAATGAGAAATAAAACGCGTTAAGTCAAATGAAACTTGTACAATTTAAACACCCAAACATATTGTATCTGACAAGTTAAATGTAAATCAAATGAAAAAGCAGATAGTCTAAAAGTGCCTTACACTTAAGAATTAATTAAGTTTCTTTTTTGACTCACAAATATTGTATTAGTTCGTACAATTACAATTTGTGACGCAGCATCAATGGTATAGCGAAACTATTATATGTATATTTACAAATTTGGAAGTAAAACGTCATAAATTAATTTTATTTGTGAAAATATTAAAATTGTATTACATACAACGAAAAATAATTATTTAATTTGGTAAAACCTTTTAACCAAAAACTAATTAATTACATTTATGACGTGATAAACGGTTTTTCAGGAAAAACCTGGAACATTGTATATAAAAAAAACATAAGTTTGCTTACTATAAAAATCTTCCATCGTTTAAATTAACGATGAAAACAGTTGAATTGTTGTTGTTTTCAGTTGGAAAATCCAGCAAACTTGGACGTGAACCAGCATCGTGTCTCTGGTTATTTCACATCCAGTCAAAGTACCGTCTATTCACCCCAACTACCCCGTCTGCCCACACCTTTCGTGGACCAATTTGGGGAATGTTTTCAAAAATTGCGAAAACAATCCGACCTTCAATTAATCAAATGCGTACAAGAGAATTCCAAATCGCGCCGTTCATATTTCATCAAGCCACCATTATCCCAAATTACGCTCTTTTTTACTGACAAGAAAATGGAACACGAATTTCGTACAAATGTACATTCAATCAAAAATGATCATCAATCAATTCAGACATTAGCCAATTCACGTTTCAATACCTATTTAGATATGTTTATGTCGATTCTAGTCTTTCTGATAGTTTCTATTGGTTTGTTATTGTTTAATGGTTTCACATTATTATGGATTGTAACGTTTTTAGTGTTTGTTTTTGTGCAGGCTTTGGGTGTTGCCCTTTGTTTTACATTTGTTGTACAATATACGGATGAAATATTTACGTGTATGACGCGCTTTAGTCGTTGGAATTTGTTTGGAGCGATATTAGTTAGTTTACCATTAATTACGGTTATTATTAATTATTTTTCACGACCAGTAGTGACACATTTTGATCTGCATTTATTTACATATTTATTGTTTGTTGGTGTTGTACATTTTTGCAATTTTACTCAATTAAATTGTTGGATGAAGAATATTTTAACAATGTTATTTTGTATACTATTTATTAGTTTTTTTGTTAGTAATTCGTGCGCTAGAAATAATTTTCAATTGAATAATAATAATAATTTAAATCATATTAATATCACAACATCACTAACACCTCAACATCATTTAACGCAATGTTTTTTTTACAAATCAGATGTTTTATTAAACTTATGTCTTCTTGTTATTTTAGTTTTGATATTAAATCGCGAATTCGAAATCAGTTACAGATTAAATTTTCATGCAAATTATGTTAGTAATCGAGACAAAACTCATGTACAAACGTTAAAAAATCAAGCAGACTATTTAATATACAATATTGTTCCGGAACATGTTGCTGAACAATTGAAAAAGGATGCAAAATATTCAGAAAATTTCAAAGATGTCGCCATAATATTTGCAAGTATTGTAAATTTTAATGAAATGTACGATGAATCGTTCGAGGGTGGCAAAGAATGTTTACGTGTACTGAATGAATTGATTGCTGATTTTGATGAATTATTGGATAGACCAAATTTTCGTTGTGTGGAAAAAATCAAAACGATTGGATCAACCTTTATGGCTGCAAGTGGCTTAAATTCTCGAATGCGTCAACAACAATCCAATCCGAATGAACATTTGTATGCTTTAATGGATTTTGCGTTAGAAATGCAGAATGTTGTTAATGAATTCAATCGTGATTTGTTGGAATTCAACTTAATTTTACGTGTTGGATACAATTTTGGTGATGTAACTGCCGCTGTAATTGGCAATACGAAATTGTATTACGATATTTGGGGCGATGCCGTCAATATTGCATCCAGAATGGATTCGACAGGAGTAAATGGACGGATTCAAGTTGGAGAGAATTGTTTACAAGTGCTTGAAAGTAGATATGAATTCGAAGCACGCGGTTACGTTTATGTTAAAGGTAAGGATAATATGAATGTTTATTTATTAAAAAGGAAAAAGTGCCCAGATTTATTAACCGTTCCTGAAATGCACAAATAAAACTCTTTTTACATTATATTTATACAATATAAACGAGTAAAACTGTTTATTGTGATAAAAATTCGTATATATTTTTGAGTGTGTGTGAAACATCATTTTATTAGTTTTTGGGATGTTTCTTCTTGTAACACACACTTTAAAATATACATTTTTTTATATACAAATTGTATTTACTTGATGAACCAAAAAAAACTGAAAAAAATGTGTTCATGAAGTATTTATTTAGATAACTACTTTCATTAAATTTCAACGATTTCCTTTAAAAATCAATAAATTGAATAGTAGAAGTTTGATGGAAATGGTTGTCTTTAAGGATATAATAAAGTTTTATCCAAAAAGTGGTTGTATGTACCTGGTTGTATTTTATTTATGCGTAATGCTCGCGCTTTTTTCACCAAAATTGTGCCTTTTTTTAGGGGTTAAAATTTTATTTATGAAATTTTTACAAAAACAAAAAATAATTATTATACTCTTAAGATTTTTATAACACTGTTTTTGAATTATTTTTTACATGAGTAGACGTTGTAATTTTTACGAAATCATTCCATTTTTATTATTTTTTATTTAATTATTTACTATTATTATTATTATTATTTGAAAATGATCCCAAAGATATTTAAATCCAAAGTTTTGCATTTATAAGCAAAACGCGCTACACTCATTTTCCTTTTTTCTTTTGTAGCTTTTTATTGTTGCAATTATAATGTAATATAATTGTAAATTGTTATATAATGTTTATTGTCCAAAATTGAATATATCTACGTATATTAAACAATTGGACGTTTAATTAATAATGTAAATTAATTAATGCGCATATTTCTTGCCATTATTATTGTATTATGTGCAATCTTGTGTCTTAATAATCAATTAAAAAAATTAATTGTTTCATTAATGAAATTATAAAATGAAAACAGCACTTATGGTAGCATGTTTAGCATTAATCGAGTCTGTGATTTGGAAAGGCATCTATATATATACAAAACAAATAAATTTTTATTATTTTACTACCATTTCGAAACCATAAAAAAAATGCCCTACATTATAAATTGAAATTAATATGCCTCAACAGTCAATTAAATCTATTTAAATCGAATCTAGTTATTAATATTATTTTTTCTGCCCTTGTTGGGAAAATACTACTATCCAGTGAATTAGAATTTTGTATGAGATTTAAAAAAAAATAGTTAATGTATTAAGAAAAATTAATACTCTGAAGAAAAATTCAATGTAAATGTTTTACTCAAATTGTGAATATAATATTGTATAATCTATTATAAATAAATTATTTATTAGTCAAATACATATTTAATAAACATTTAATTGATTTTTTTTATAAAACCTTTCTACTACCTCTAAAAGGAATATCGGGGAGTTTTTTTTAAAAAAAATCAGAAAACATCATGTGAAAATTGTCTCTATATTCATTAAAACAATCACCAGAAAAACATACAGAAAATAAAAGTGAATCGACAGTATCTAGGATTATTATTAAGTATTTGTATTTCACTATCGACAGTTTTATCATTAACACAAATTTTCTTTATTAATATACATGTATGTATTACTTTTTTTTTTCATTTATAATGTATATAATATATTTTACTAATTCAGTGAGACATAAAACTAATCTAAGTGTTCAGTTAAATTATGCTATATTTTGTTTTGTTTTTTTTTTCTTTAATTACTTTTATAATTAATTATCATATTAACAAAAAAATACTTGAGTAAAATACACTCACTACTGGACAATAATAATAATAATTAAAATTACTGAGAGAACACATTTCGTTTTATATTTTTCTTTTTCTATTTAAATATGTATATGTATTATAAAAAAGAATATACTATAAAGCTCAATTATTAATTAATTAGTTTAAAATTCATTTAAAAGTTAGATGTTACTATTATGTTTCTGCAATTAATGATGTGATATATACGTCTATATTCATAATTTTTTTATAGGGAAAAACCATTTATTATTAATTAATACAGATATATAAAATTTTGATGGCAATTATGATTAATATTATGGTTCATGCAAATATAAACTTACACATCTAATGAATCACTTTAGCTATTATAGTAGATAATCCATTTAAATAAAATATAGAAAAAAAATCGAAATAATTGTTCATTATTTATACTTATACATTCTATATATGTATATTTTATATTTATAAATAAAAACACAATTTTACTAATTAGAAGAGGGAGGGATAACATTTTCAAAGAAAAAACTTTCCACTTCTTCGCAGTTTCAACAATTAAATTAGGTAATAATGTCTTACTACACAAAACGAATAGTTATTAAATAATAAAGAAAAATTATATATTACCGCATTTAGGTTGCTTACTATTTGCATTTCTTCTATTAATAAACATTTTCTAAGCCAACATTGATGTGCATTAGTCGTCGCCTTCTTCCTCTTCAGATTCCGCTTCTTGCAACCAAGTTAGCCATTGATTCACCTGAAAAAAACAAAAATAACAATTATATAAACATACTTTAAACGGGCCATAAGCAGTCATACTTGGAATAAAGCATTTCCTTTGCCCGGATACGCATCAGTTACATCCTCCTTCCAATTCAAAAATGCCTCTTCCTCAACAATTTCCAGATCGTATAATGCATTAAACCAGCGCAGTAATTGACCACGTGGAAAACCAAGTGAATAGAAATGCACTTGTAACGAATATACGGCAATTAATTGCAATTTTGGTTTTTCACGTAGAAACGATATTAATATTGGTTGATAACGTTTCAGCATGCTTTCTTCTTTTTCAGCAATTGCTCTTTCATCGCTTGATGCAGCACTTGCTTCTTGTGTTATATATTTTAATAATACAGTTACCAATGCATTTATAAAACCAGGATCATTGAAATTCGATGCATCCAAATTCTCTTTAATCCATTTATAGAATGATTGGGGATTTGGATCCGCTTGTAATTGTTTACTTAATTCCGCTTGGATTTGTAACAACGGATAGAGGAATGTCAAGTCACGTTCATCTAATATTTCTGATAAGCGTTCCTTTGTACGGTCGCATTCTTGTAATTGGGTTAATAAGTTTATCTAAAATTATAATCATACATAAATTATTCTAATAAATTCCAATAATTTGAAGAAATATTCGTATTACTACCTTTGATTTATTGAACATTGTCGACAATTCAGATCTACCACATTTTTTGTGCAAATATTGTAGTATTAGTAAGAATAATGGATAATGTGCTCCATTATCGGTTAATGATGCAACATCAGACAATGTTATTAAATGTTCTGTAATTGCTGTTGCAAATAATACACAAGCTGATTGTGTCAATTTTTCGGTATCATTTTGTTTTTCGTCTAATACGTTACACAATGATTTGAAGGATTCTTGTACACTTGTACCATTTAATGCACTATCTTCCTTCAAGTTGCTTAACAGTTTAATTAGTTTTTCTTGTTCCACATCTGAAAACAATAATAATAAAATAATGTATTTTATACAGGGTGATTCAGAATAACGTTCTGAAACGTTAAGGATATATAGAAGACGTCAAAATGAGTCAAAAACCTTAATAAACATTTGGCGAAGTCGGTACTCCTGAGGAATTGTTAACTGTCAAAATTTTTAACATTATTCTTCAGGGTTACCATTAGCCTTATCCAATATAAATTACATGCTAACTAACTCTTTAAACAAAAAACTATACTTTTTTAACAATTTTAAAATTATTTTAACGGTTTTTATTGAAAAAATATGTCAATAAAATTTTATAAGCATAAGTGATTTTTCGTGATTTTTTGATCAAGTCTCATACATTATTTTGCTTTTTCTTATTTTACACGAAAATGGCTGGTCCAATCAAAAAAAATAATGAGACAAAAAAGTTATATTATTAAATTTTCTATCAGAAAAAGCCTATTCTTGATGTACTTTAATAACCAAATATAAAAGTTATGGCCATCAAGAGTTTTTGTCACCCCGAAGAAGTGCATTTCTAGTAGGCAGAATGTTTTCA
>SSSI01004609.1:0-11970 GCA_004796505.1 Oryzaephilus surinamensis | reverse complement strand
GGTTATTCCTGAGTACATTTTAAGAAAAAAAGTCCTATAAAATCTTGTCCAACATCTCTTCGTTTTTGAGATACAGGGTGTTAAAGTTTTATGAAAAAATAAGGTTTTACTTAAATATTTTTGGAAATATTAGAGATATGCCTGCTAATATACTGTTTAAAAAATCTTATTTAATAGGAAATTTAATAAGGAAACTTTTGTGTCTCTTGAAATTTTTCGTTTAAATGAGTCGTTTTTAAAAAAAATGCGAAAAACTTAACACGTGTCATCAATAAAGTGTCGAATTTCAAAAAACTGGTAATTTATTTTGTCGATTTTTTGATGGCATGTGTTAAGTTTTTCGCATTTTTTTTAAAAACGACTCATTTAAACGAAAAATTTCAAGAGATACAAAAGTTTCCTTATTAAATTTCCTATTAAATAAGATTTTTTAAACAGTATATTAACATGCAAAATAAAAAGTTCCCGGGGTGTGATTCCACCCCCACCAATAAAAAATATAGTTGGGGGCGGCCGTTTTCGTTCAAATTTGGTACAAATGTGTGCCTCAATAAATAAAACTCTTCTGTAAAATTTCATTTTAATATCTCTAATATTTTCTGCAATATTTAAGTAAAACCTTATTTTTTCATAAAACTTTAACACCCTATATCTCAAAAACGAAGAAGTTTTGGACAAGATTTTATAAGATTTTTTTCTTAAAATGTACTCAGGAATAGCCCCTTAAAATATGTTCACGTTATTCTGGAACACCCTGTATAATGTCACATATTTTACACAGCCGAGAAAAAAACCTAAATAAATAAAAATAGAACGAAACTCAATTTCGTATCATAAATTTTCTATATGTATTGTATGTTTGGGGGTATTATTTCCACTAGACAACAGTTAAATAGATAAAGGGAGCCATAAATTATATACGGAAAACATTTTTCTTTCTAAATGGATTACTAATCATAACGAAACAAAAGGCACGTACCAACACAAACGCAAAACTTGAGATAATCATATCTAATGGACACAAGAACTGCTGTGTTATAAATGAGTTTTGTTTATTTGTTAATTTTTACTGTTTAAATTTTACTGATTTCTTATAATAAATCAAACACAAACAGCTCATCCATTTTACTCGGAAAATTATATAAGAAACGTTTAAAACTGTTTCGTACTATTTCTGTTTCTTTTTTTTGTTTCGCACGAATTTTCCTAACTTTAGCACGTAATTTCTTTCTTTCAATGTGTTGTTATATACATTGACGATATGCCTTCTTCATTGCTTTCTTCAACACGGGCAAAAATCTACTGATTGATGATGTTTCCACTGTTTTTACACTCCTGTTCTCTCTTCACCCGTTAACTTTTACGCCTAAACAGTAGAAGAGGAAAATTAATTAGATTTTGTCACTTAATATATCAAACTATATTAATATCGATACCAACTTATATAATAAACATGTCACAAAAGTTCAATTCGAGAGTTAATTATAGTTAGAAAGGCATATAATAAATAATGGAGGTTGTTCCATATACAGTATATATTTTTGATGAAAAATAATGGACCCAACTTGAATAATTGATCATTAAAAATGAAAATTGTTGAAAAAAATAATGACAAAAGTTGTCGATTTATTTTTTTCAGGAGTAAATACACAATAAGGGAAGATCGAAGCGGTTACAAAGTGTTTATGTGGCTAATAATTCGTCTATTTTCAACTGCCGATATTGGAACATACAATTGTGTTTCAACGAATTCGTTGGGAAGAGCTGAAGGAACTTTACGATTATATGGTAAGCTTAATTAAAGTCCCATTTTTCGAATTTCCAATATAATAGATATTTTTTAACGCACATACATTGAATGAAAACAAAATTGATACAATAAACTTTATTGGAATTCTTCACTCGTTCTTATAAAGATTCTCTTTTTCATCCTATTTTTATATATATTTTGTTTTCAGTTGTATTTGTTTTCCAATGTCGTACTTCTATATATATTCTTTAGTTTTGTTTATTTTGTTTTCTATTTTTTCGCTTCTTCAAACTATTTGTGTTGAAATTGGAGCAAGTGTAGCAAATGAAATGCCACTACGAGTCTACGAGTGGAAGAATGATAAAAAACAACAAAACGTACATACGATTCAATAAATTCGTTATATGGTGAAGAATTAACGACAGTTTTGTTAGCAGTTGAAAGGTTATAGTACTGGTGCAAACTAAAAAGAACAGATTAATGTCGCTGTCAATGCGATATCTAATCAATAATCGATGACAGTATAAAGAGAATACATCTGGAGGATTACTGGATACGACAACCACACCACCACCAAACTCAATTGATGATATTGGTTCCAATATGGTCCAAAATATACGGGATGTTTTTGACGCAAGTTTGAAACTGTAAAAAATTTATAAAAATTAGATTTGTAAATAAAGTATATAAATACGGTTTGTCTAAATTTTTGTGTAAATTTGTTCCAATTAAAATAAATTACAAAAAATATTCTAAACGAAGATTATTTTACACAGCTTAAACTTTCTTTCTAAAAATGTCTTGAGAAAATAATGCAAGACTTAGTAAATAGTTCTTAAAATGAAAAAATATGGAACCATTCCTCTAAATTTGTGTGTAAATTTGTGCCAATTAAAGCAAAAGACAAAAAGTTTTGTAAACAAAGTTAGTTGATATTAAAAGTTTCTTTTAAAACAATTTATTATTCAATTGTAATACTGTGCGAACTTTTTTAAAAAAATATTTTTTTGATAAATTTAAGCTATACGTTCAAAAACGCCCTGTATTGATTCATCGATTAATATTTGTCTATCTCTCAGCTTCCCACACACATCCATCATTCCACATTTTTGGTCATCTAATACTTTTAAACTTAAATCCTAAAACTTTGCTCAAAACGTTATATGATGGCCGTCTTCACGAATGGATAAAGTTTATCATTAGCCGGCAATTAATCTAGACTAGAGTGGAACAAGGATGACATTATAGGTCGAAAGAAGGAAAACACCGTATATATAAAATAAAAAAGTAGAGCGTGAAAATGTGTTCCATTTTTTTTGTACAAACTTGTTTCAACAATTTTTATTTATTGAAATTACACTTTCGCTCATTTTTTCTATACTACAGAGAAAAACAATCGTGATTGTAAGTGTCAAAAATGTGAAATGAGTAACGAAAAGCTGGAAGCCGCCATAAAAATTAAAGAATTATTCCCGAAAGTCTCGCTGCCACGAGACGCTGTTAAAAATTTCCAAGAATTCCAATCAGTTTACAAGAATGTGTTGGAGAACAAATCAAAATCGAATCAATCGATTATTCGCCGGCCATCAAAAACGAAATCAATTTCGGTACAAATAGCCAATATGGCAAGCGAACGTGCCATAATTGTACCAAAAATTCTACCAACGAAACAACAATCCCACAAAAATTTACCAACAACAACATCAGAATTCGTACAAAAACTGAACAATATGGAATCGATATTGAAAAGTTCCACATCGAAAGATGATATATCGTTAACGGAAAAGCAATTAAAGGAGATACAGAGGCATTTGGATCGTTTAAAAATGATTTCAAAAGATGTTGGCAAAAAGAAATTGGTGAACAAACGTAAAGCATTCACAACATTGGACGTAATGAATGATAAATTAAATAAATTACAAGAGAAATATTTCAAACAAACAAAATATGATTATAAATCGATAAGGGATTATTTGAAAGATTGTTCAAGTGAAAAGAAATTTATCGACAAAACAAAAACAAACAATAATGATAAAGAAATGAACGAAATTGTTGAACAACAAGTGGAAATGTCCAAAATTGAAACTTTCCAGAAGCAAATAAATAAATTCCGTTGTGTTAGACGTGAAGTAGACGAAGTGGAACATTTTTACAATATATTATATAACAGTTCAAGTAATAGTGGCAGTGACAGTAGTATTGATAATAATTGTAATGAAATTGAAGAATGTCTTTTAAGAAAATCAAAGGAAATTGCAAAATGCACCAACCAACCACAATCTGAATCGATAACAACATCTAATAGACAAACAATGTTATTTGACAACAACAAGGATCAATTACGTGAATCTGTAATGAGATCGAATTACTTGCAACATGAATTTAATATTGCATTAAACAATTTCAGCCAGTTATAATACTGTTATTAACATTTACAACTTCTGAATAAATTACTATTGTTTATTAACATTTTTTTGTTCTTTTCTTTATTTACAGAAATTAAAGTTAGTCCAGGTGGTCCACATGATAACCATATCAGTATATATGGGGGTAAGTTTTATATAAATATATTATATAATATATAAAACTGAAATGGTAAATATTTTGTTAGGATTTTAGTTTGTTTTAGACATTTTTCTAAAAATGGAAACGTTATTTTCCGTCTTTTAATTCAGTTTTATATCTCATATTGTACAATTTAACCTGAATAAATATTCATATTTTATATATGAGATTGTTTAGTTATGAAATTTACACATTTTACTACAGGACCGGACTGAATACATGTGAAATTAATTTTCAATTATTTTTAGTTATCATTTGCAAGTAGAAATTTGTTCACATGGTGATTTTATTCATATTTTAACAAATATACTTTAAACTTTGTTTCAATTTTATTTAAAAGTCAAGTTGATTGTTTATGCATATTTTATATAAAAGTTTTTGAATAAATATCAATATTATTGTTCCATTGAATCCATTGTTTATTTGAAATAAAAATTTATAACAACTAGGTGTGTAAAGACAATAAAGTTTTCATTTAAATTCAATAATTTGTAAATAAAAATTTATTATATTTAACTGGCGCAGTCTTTTATATCTCATGTTCAAGTAAAAATTGAAGAGTTTTAACAATCTAATTGACATTTTCGACATTTTCTGAATTGTATTTTTTGATCACGTTAAACTTTTATCTGAAAAACTTTAAACTTTGTCTTTACTAAAATATTTGAGCCAATAAAAACATGTTTAAAATTGGATAAACTTGAACACATCGTTTCTATTTGACTTTGACATGTCTACATTATCAGATTAATAAAAATTAAACAAAAAACAGAACATATTTCATTTAGACGTACATATTTTGTGAAGATGCATGCATTTTTATGAAATTTTACATGCACTTAAATGGCGCAGTCTTTTACATCATATTAAAATACAAACCAAGCAGTTGATCACCAATTTAATTACCATTCTAAACATTTCACCGTAGAATACAAACTAAAAATATTATATTTACCAATATGTCGATAAAATAAACACCCTGTATATAAATTTTGAGTAGAATATTTTGAATAAATATGATAATTTGTGAATACCTGTAACTTGAACACATTAATTTTATTATGTGAATGTATGCATGAATTGAAAGCATGCAATGTTATACCCACCACCCCCCACACCCCTTTCTAACACAGACTCTGCCCCCGTATATAAACCACCACCGACACTAAAACTCGCCATATACAGTCAGTTGTGTTGGCTGTTTGTCTTTGTAATGAGAAAATTAATGAATTTCAAAGGTCCATTATTTAGAATGTATGTTTATAAAGTCGTTTAAAATTCAAATTAATATTTATACGAAATATTTTGTTATTTATTTAAGCGCTCACCAACCATTATACTTATACCTCTTATATATTTGTACACTAAAATCAACCCCCCATTTATTATACAAAAAAACAGCCGACACATTTAAATTTTATGATATTTAACAAAAATAAACCAAAAAAGAAAACGTAAATACTATTATTATTATTTTAGAAAATTTCTCTGGCAATAGAATTTTTTTAGTGGATGTGGTGGTGAATTTATGATTGGGGGATGGTGTAAAATGCGTATAATTGTTGTGTGTCGTAAATGCAATTATATTTTCGAATTTGTGTCGGGGTTAATTGAAACAAATGGACGTTTAAGTGGTGGGTTGAAAACAGAGAGGGTGTTCTAAATATGGAGAATTTTAGTGGTTGTGGAAAAGTAGTCTCATTAAAGCCAAATTTTAACTAAACATATAATAATATGAATTAATTTATTAAATAACATGTTGGTAACATTTCTTGACAATAATTATTACGTGCAGTATGTAAATTATAATTTATTTTTAATAAGTAATATACAGGGTGTTAAATAATTTTGTTCATGTGGTTTATTTAAAAACTATTTGAGATAAAAATTAAATTTTGTATACATATTATCGTTAATAATTGCAAATAGCTACAACTTTTCAAGCCCTAATTCATTTCTTTTTTTTTCACAAAAACCAGTGGTGTGGTTTATAGGGCTGCGTAGGATATCCCCCCTTAATTTCTACGCCACTGACCAAGCACTATTTAAATCGTCAACATTTTCTCCACAAAAAAGTATTTTTGGTCAATCACTCTAAAGTGAACCATTTTCGAAAAAATGGTTGGTTTTGTAAATTAAATTATTTTTTATTTTAATATTTTTTCATGTTTTTCATTCATAAAATGTAATTTTTCTCGAGAATGGTTCACTTTCGAGATATCGACCAAGAATACTTTTTTGTGGAGAAAATATTGGCGATTTGAATACATAGTAAAAAATTTGAATTAGTGCTTAACAAACAGCTATTATCAACGATAATGTGTATACTTCATTTTTGCTCACATTGCTTAAGCTAGCTTCACACTAAACGACTAATACGTTTTGCATTATTTTTCTGTAGGATTGGCAGAGCCAGCAAGAGGCCATCGTGCCAACGATGCATTCTCTTCAACAAATCCACAATATCGTCCCAGTTCGTTAATCCTTCTTCTGGCTGTGTTGGTGTTGCGGTGACACAATTGTTATTAAAACCATCGTCAGCCGCCCCCAAAGATTAATGGCAACAAAATCACAGGCCCATGAATGGCAACGATGATATTTTACTTCATGATGTCAACTTTATAAAATATATACATATATATCGGCCTAAGTATAAGGATTTACACATTACAAGATGGTTTTCGTGTTAAGGAAATTATAAAATGTTGTTGTTGCCATTTTACAAGCCCCGAAAAGTGAACACTTGTGTTTAGTGGGGTATTAAATAGCATATATATACTTGATCCATCCATCATTTACTTAAAATTTTAAGCGTGTACACTATATACCTACTTTATATAGTTGTAAAATAGTATAGCAAAAATTTAACAATTTATTTGTGCAATATATGAAAAATTTATATAATCGCGGCTTGATAAACTTGAACGTGAGCTAAATATAATTCCCTCTGTGTGTGTGTGTTAGAGAGGAAAATAAATATAAACAACGTACATGGAAAACGGGATGAGGTAAAAAAATTTTTACCGGAAAAATTGGGAAAAACTGTCACGTTTCACTAGTAAAAGAGTGGAAAAAAATGAGTCTAGCTGCGATGAGTATACTATATAGTGGTAGTTAGTTTATTAAAAAAATGAGAACAAAACAACCCCTGCAAAATAATGTATTAGATTATTTTTTCCTAGCTATAACACTATATATGTATTGAACGATTTCCAGTTTTTGTTAATTAACTGATTGCAATTATTTTTCGTTAGAATACATCATGGAATATTGTGTGTGTCCGAATAAATAGCAACACACAAACTTTATGTACAATAAAATAAAAACAAGCAAAAATTTCCATATGGATATATTGCACAATTTGTATACCAATTCCATCCCCTATATAACCTTACACCCCAACAGATATCCATTATTTCACCCTTTTGTTTTTTTCAACTACAAAAAAAAAACGAGAGATTTGATTTTTGCTATACTATTTAGAATGTCGTAAAAATTGAAAAAGACCCCAAAAATATATATTTTTCTGTTATATATCATAATTTACTGTTAATTTCTATATATGAAAATAAATAATATAAATGTATAATTGGATATTATGATGTGATACAGAAATACAATATGTATAATTTATATTTTAGTTTAATCCTGTAAATATATTTATGAAAAAAAAACTATATAACTTGTAAGGGTTTTTATACTTGTCAATTGTTTTTCTATAACAAAATCGCTATAATTTTTGTAATAGCTTTAAAAATAAACTATAATTACTAATTTGTATATATTAGCGTGCATATAAAAAAAGGAACATGTAAATATTCTCTGTCATAAATATGTAGTAAATCATTATCATGAAAATGGAAAAAAAATATATAAACACTCGAACTCTTTCCCTCTACAATTATTTAACTGTTTATTAAAGAGAACAAGACATATATTATTGTACATACTAAAATTAGTATATTCTTTAAAAGCTAAAAACTAATTCAATTATAATATACCTAATAATATATAGTGAAATAAAATGGACAACCAAATTTTATGTATTATGTAAAGAAAAATGGTGCCAAAGAGTTAATTTTTAGAAACTTATATTTAAAAATAAATGTAAAATCTATTCAAAAATATGCTATAGTTTATTCTTTTTTAAATCCCTTTATTAACAACAGTTCCAACGTTATTTGTATTGTGGCACTTAAACAAAACCATTATTGTTTTGTAAACAGGTAAATAGCAGGGGACGGACATTGAACACACGATGCATGTGACATATACAATCGTTTTCAATAAAATTTACTGTAATGGCACTTGATTTATTATATTTTAACAAATTTGAAATGGGATTGTTAAGTGGGTTTGTTAACAACAATGATAATCAATCAACAGAAAGTGGAATTAAAAGGGTAGTTTTTATGGCGCCGAAAATCAAATAGTATGAAGTCAAAGTGTAGAAATCTACACAGAAAATTCGGTTCAGCTCAGCACGTTCACTAGAAGATGTCACTAGTTAAATGAATTATGTATTTATAGTTCTCTAATGCATGCAAATCCATTTGAAATGTTAAAAAAATTTATTCTCGATCTCGAAGTAATTTAAAATAGTTCATTCCATATTCATATTCATTCATTTCATTCAATTTCAAATTCAACTAAAGTCCCTAGATATATCTAGGGACTTTAAATTCAACTTTGCCTCTGTGCCCTCTTTTAGCAAACTATCGAATCACAGTATTACAGTTTTTGAATTTACAATTTGACATCGTTATTGTCAAACATTCGCCATATTGTGTACTTGTGTAAAACGTAACACAGCCCGAAACAGTAAAAATTGCAATTTTTTCGAAAAAAAATGGGTTCATCCAGGCACAGGGACCGTAGCCGTGATCGAGATCGCGACAGAGACCGTGAAAGACGCAGCAGACGTAGTAGAGATCGAGATAGAAGTGATCGTCACCGTGACAGGGACCGTGATAGTTACAGGGACCGTGACCGGGACAGAGATAGGGACCGGGACAGGGATAGACGCAGTGAAAGGGACCGTAGCAGAAGCAGAGAGGCCAGACGTATTGACAAAACACCACCAGAACTGGATGGAGAAAAATTAATTGCTGATACATTGGCGACAATTGCGGCAACAAGAAATTTTGCTGCCATTAATGCAAATCCGAATAATCCTTTGCCGAATTCAACATTAAACAGTACAGCTACACCCCCACAACAGTTGCAGTTACAGGAGGGTGATTGCAGTTCGAATCAGTCGACTGGTAAATGGAGTCTTTTTAAAACGAAACTTTTGAATACTAACTTGTTTTGGGGCCCACTTTTTCAGGAAGTCAGGAAGATGAAAATGGTCGCAAAAAGAAACGTAAATCACGTTGGGCTGGCAGTGAACATGATAAAATCTTCATACCTGGCATGCCGACAATTTTACCACCAAATTTGGACAAAAAACAGGAACAAGCATATTTACGTAAGTTATATTTTTATATAAATTGTTTACGTGGTGAGTAATTCGTTAAAAAAAAGAATACTTACAGATTAATTAATACATTTTTATTACATATTCATTGTTTATCATAAAATTTTATTTGTTTTATATACAATATCTCTAACTGTTGGGCATTTTTGCCCTATTCTAACCCGTTTTATTACAGTTCAACTGCAAATTGAAGAAGTCAGTCGAAAATTACGTTCAGGAGATTTGGGAATACCAGCTAATCCGGAGGAAAGGTGCAGTCTCATTATCCAACCCTTAGTTTACAAAAAAAAATTATAATAATCAAATTAAATTAATTAAATTGCAAGAAAATTATCATCAACCATCCCTCCACCACCCCGACAACCATCCAACTTGAACAACGAGTGGTTTGGCAACGATAATATAATCATTTTGTTTTTTTTTTTATTTTAAGACTTAGAATGTGACCTTTTTACAACAAAATCGTCATAATTCCAGATATTTGTTCTTAGAATTCGAATTACATATGACAATTTTGTTTTAAACACATTTTAAACAAGTATTTTTTCTCCTAAATAGAAAAAATGCTATTAATTAAATTCAACTCATAATCAATTTTAATAAAAATTTCTTTTCTAGATGTTTTCCCTTTAAAATTTATAATAATATTTACAAAATATTCCAGTTTCAGCTATATAAATTGAAAGAAACTAATTAATTTCTATATTACAGCAAATTGAATAATATTTTTTTTAATAATAATTTTGTCTTTCTTTTAATATAGGGAAACAATAATAATAATATTAATAACAATAAAAAAATTAGTTAAACGTATTCGCAAAACCCATTTCAAATAAAAAAAAAATGAAACAAGCCCAAAAATTTTGGACAAGTTTCAACACTATGAATTTGTATAAGTAATAGATTTGTTTTTACTATTAAATTAGGTCCCCATCACCGGAACCAATATACAGTAGTGATGGTAAACGTTTAAATACAAGAGAATTTCGCACCAGAAAACGTTTAGAAGAAGATCGACATGCATTAGTATTGAAAATGCAGCAAATTAATCCGGATTTCAAGCCACCAATGGATTATAAGTAAATAAATAAACATTTTTATCTTAATAGAATGTATTAATTGTTATATTTAGGCCACCGGTTATACGTGTGAGTGATAAAGTTATGATACCACAAGAAGAACATCCGGAAATTAATTTTGTTGGTTTGTTAATTGGACCACGTGGAAATACATTAAAAAGTAAATATAAAACGAATTTAGTAGTTTTTTTATTATTACGATTTTATCTGTTGTTAGCAATGGAAAAAGAAACTGGAGCGAAAATCATTATACGGGGTAAAGGTAGTGTTAAGGAGGGTAAAGTTGGACGGAAAGATGGACAACCATTGCCTGGCGAAGATGAACCGTTGCATGCCTACATTACAGCCACTAATCCAGAATGTGTCAAGAAGGCAGTTGAAAGGGTAAAAAAGACATTCAGTTTTAATTTCAAAGTCAAATTTACACACAACTAAAATATCGTAGAAATACTTTTAAAAATTATCCAATGGGCTAGTTGCACATTTTTTTTTTTTTATTTATTCTTTTAATGTAAAACGTGTTCATGTGTCAGAAAATGTACTTACTTTTTTTCAACGTCCAATAATTTTTTTTTTTTTTAAATGTAAAAACGCAATTTTGACATTTCAATTTTTCTCTCATTACGTTGTGACGTCAGTAAGTAAGAAACTTCCGGCGGACCGGAAATGACAGTTTTTGTTTATAACATAACCTCAATTGTAGTTTTCAACTTTGGTACAATTAAAAAATAAGTTTTTATTTAAACTGTTACGTACAAAAATAGTGATAAAACGATGTTTTGTTCCATTTTATAACAACAAATTGTGGTTTCATTTGAAAAAATTGTAAGAAAATCTTGTTTCACTGCATATGTTTACGTCAGATCCTGACAGCGGTGTCGTTTTCTAGTATTTCGCGCGCTTATCACTGATTGGCTGTTGCAGTCGATGTGATGGCGGTACGTTTGAAATGAATATGGTTTTTTAACTTTTAATAACAAATTAAGGAAAAAAGATAAAAATGTGAAAAAAATAATTTAAGGGTTTTTTAACACGGTCTATCGATTTCTGAAGTCAAATCTCAAATCCCTCGCTCATGCAACTACCCCATTATTAAG
>SSSI01004605.1:9075-47721 GCA_004796505.1 Oryzaephilus surinamensis | reverse complement strand
TAATTTTTTTATTTAAATAATTATTGTCGGCGCAAAAAATATTGTGTTTTATGCGTCTAGAAACTCTTTTGCGAGTGTTCGTACATTGAGGGCCTCGGCCTGCGGCCTCAGCACTCAAAAAACTCACACTCGCAAAAGCTCAGTTTCTAGCCTTATAAAACAAATAACTATTTTTTAACAAAATATATGTAATTAACAGACTTTACAATAAAAATGACAAATTAATATTGAAATATTTGATATTAAGTTGGTGCATTTTCGTTCACACGTTCATGCAAATACACCAATCTCATGCAAATTATCTAGCAAAACAGATTTTACTCAAGCCACATTTTTTGACTTGCACAAACTTCATGCATTCGTTTACATGCAACGATTTACTTGTGCAAATAGGTTTGCACAAGCCGATTTGCGCAAATTGCATGAGCGTGTAAACCTAGCATTATACATTTGATATTATTACGAATATGTTTTTCTTTTTTTTATTTTGGTTTTTCTGTAATGCTTAACTAACAAGAAATGATGTTAAACAGATTTTCTTTATTCATAATATAAGTTTGTAAGAATATTAATAGAAATTAAAAATAAAATTAATTAAAAATAATTTGAAAATTAGGGAATATACTTTTGGCATGACATTTCATCTGGTCACCGTTTTTAATCCCGCGCAATTTAATAAAGCCATCTCGGCCATAATTTGTTAACCGTTTATCCATTCTCTTAGTTTTTTTTTTGTTCACTAAATTGTATTTCTTACTATAATACTATAATACATATGGTAGGATATGACAAATGTTCTAAAACTAACCTAAATACAAACTAAGATATAAATGCCGATTTCCAATACAATATTCTACTTTTAACATGATTTTTATTATGAACACAATGAGATTATCTTCGAGTGACCAGTTAACGTGAATTCTGTTGAAATTTTTATTATGGATTATAAATGATTAAAATTGGTGAAGTACTGAAGAATCGCACTAAAATTTGAGCTCTTTTTTTAGTCACATTCAACTTGTTTTACACAATTTATATAACATTTTATTACAAAAGTTTCTAAATTATAAGTTATAATTCAAATTTCGAAATAATTAAATTGTGTTCTATAACTGTTTTCCAAGTATTTCTCATCCCCTTTGAAACAGCAATTGTCTCTTGAAATATTCAAAATTTATTTAAGTGTTTGGTTTCCGAAACCCAACCATTTATTTTTTAAAGATAATAAATGCCTCTTCTACATTTTAGACGCTGATTAAGTACATAGTTCGGAAAAATTTTAAAAGGTATATGAAATTTAAAACTTCAAATTTATATAGCATTTCTAAAATCCGTATCTTTATAATTTCAACCCTTATCGCATCAGTGAACATGCGCATAACTATGTTCCTTATAAAATCCGGACTAGCAATGGGTATTTTGTACAATGCGCTTCCACATTCACGATTAGTTTCGTACCGGCTTGTTTCCGGGGTGGTTTTGCTCAGTCCAACTTGATTAAATCTGCCGAACGTATATTCAGGTTCCCGTTTACAAGTGGTATCAAGTGTTATTTTTTTGCTCAAATATTAAAACCGTCTTATTTAATTTTCTATGTGAATATGTTTATTAAAAAAATTCGTGGCACATAATCTCCGCTGCTTGCAATTCATGTAAATTTAATGAATTAATTTTCACCTGTTGTAATTTGGTATTTTTTTCTCACAATTGTATTGTTAGTTTGTATCGTATATTTTTCATATAAAATAATGTTACCGAGAATGTATACAAAAAAGAAAAAATAATTAATTACAAAGTATATAAAATTCTTTAATTGAATTGAATTGTAATTAAATGTTAGATTGTGATACGTCTCGTTTTAAACACTTAAAATTTGACTTGAATAAAGACTGTTCATAATGTCTACTAAATGTTTTGAAGGAATTTATTTATTTCGAATGCCTTTTCTGGGGGTCCTTTTGTATGGGTACTAAACTAATTTAAATAAGAACACAAGCATACATACGAGTAGATATTTGTATAGAAAGTGTCCCTATTATTTATTTCGCAAATTTTCCGATTGTGTATTCTTACACTTTTTATCACGTAATAATGTTATTGTTTCTAACAATAACCGCAGGGAAAATATTGAATTTAGTACTCGAAAAATATACAATAAAAGAAACGTTTTTAGCCGGTGGCTCTCCTATGACAAATTGCACAGCCTTTCCGAATAATATAAATGCTCGAAATTTATCTTAGCTCGGATGGTCGCTTCGCTGAGTATTATTCAATTCGGAAAAAATTGTATCTAATGAGGTTGTTTAGTTAAAAGAATTGAAATCTATTTGAAACGCCTACAAGCTCATCAATCTATTTACTCGTACTTTCCAAATTGTTTATTACAAATTTTATTGTATTTTTGTTGAAACGTTTTTGAAGAAGTGTCAGAAAAATGTTTTATGAGTTTATGACTTTCTAATATGTATATAGATACATACATGTATATATGTATTATGTAGTTGGGATAGCACAAAAATAAAATATGAATATAATGAGGGCTATTTTTGAAAATAACATTGGTATAAAGATATCATTTCTTATGTAAGCAATTTTTTCCATGATAAATCATTTATAAAATAGATTACATCAGATTATATTTTTAAAATCCACCCACAACTGAAAGCACAAAAAATATGCAGTGTGTCCGTTTCCAAGAAAAAAATGTATTCCACAATGCGTATTAGGGTGTAGGTATATTTTTGCCAATGCTTTTTACTAAGACCTCATCTCATATATGCATTTACATCTGTTATTCACATTAGACAGGTCTTTTTAAAAAATTCTTGGAAACTATTATTCAATATCCTGTAGTCTATTGTAACTGATACAGTCCCTACGAAAGTTCCCATCACGACACAGAAGTGAGAAGATTTTATGAAAGATTCCAGAATTCACATAAGAAAATTGTTTTACAGATCGTAAATTGTATTCTATGAAATTAATGTTCATTTGCAGCTATTTGCTCATATTTTATGTAACACTTGATGGTGAATTTGCTATAATATTTAAATATAAAATCGATTTTAATTTATTATTTTTTGCATAAATCAATTTGTATGCACAATAAAGTTCTTTAATTATTTTTTTTTTATATAATAGTTTCATATTGTCAATTTTTCAACTGTTTATTATTCGGTCATATGTGGTAAAGCCATATTGTCATAAATATTTTATATTCCGTATTATTCGATTTTCTAGTATACTACACATACATAACATACGTATATTTTAGTACAGGTATAGTAGATTTTTATGAAGACGTATTAAATTTTTGCTGAAATTCTCCAACTCCGATGCAAAAGTTTTAGGATATTTATTCCGGATGGATAAAAAATACCAAAATAAACGAAATAAATATTTTGTGTTACATATTTGTTGTGACTGGATCGGTCCTTGTTTTATTTTTATGACAATAATACTACTATATAGAAGATTATTTTTCAATAGGTACTCGTACATACTCCAACTATATATATTAAAAATATCTTATTTTTGTTTTAGGAAGGTAGATAATAGGTAATATTTTTTTATATATACGTATGTAGTATGATGTATAGGTATGTTTTCAAAAATTTTTACTAAATTGACAAATTAACTACACTTTAAAATTCTAAGGGCCGATCTATTACACTCCTGATAATTTTATCCTTCCTATAACTTCCTTGAATACATTTGTTAACACAATTATTTCTATAGAAATTATGTTCCGGATAAATTTATCAGGAGGTGAATAGATCGGGCCTAAATACATATAATATAGAATATATAATAATAATATAATATAATTATAGTATATAAGTATATGTATACACATATATATGTATATAAACACATGATGAGAAAAATATTTGGAAAAATACTAACGTTTCATTCTTATACCTTATACAAAAAAAAATTAATCAAACAAAGTTTCACATACGTTTGTCGAATATTACAAAAACGTTTTGTTTTAAACATCATAATTACAAACATATTGTTATATTGTATGGTATATTATTGTTATGAAAGAAAAGCATGGTTTTTTGCAATTCATATAATATCGAGTATAATATGGCACATTATTGCTATAGTTGCTTCTACGAGTCGACCACCTAAAGCAATAATAACCCAATATGCTGCGAATATACGAGTATACGATTTCATGTTTTCCTATATTTTCATATGAGAAGTTTTTGTGGTTTCTGTCGTTCTATTTAATATTACAAGATTTTTAATAAAGATTTATATTATACATATATACAACATATAAAAATTCCAATTTACTACCTATATATTGTTTTTCACTTATAATTTATATTTATATTTTAAATTCTTTGCAGACTTTTTTAAATACGAAATCGACGGTTTGTATAATCAAACGATTCTTATCAGGTTGCGTCTAAAATTTAATGAAAGAAACTTCTCCTCCGAGTTCTATACTAAGACGTTGAAATCAATTATAGTAAATTTCTTTTTTGGGAGACTTCATCTCTTATCGTTTAAAGTATGGTTCACACACTCCTGAAGTAAAAATCACCCTTACAGTAAATTATCCCTTATCGGATAATGAAAGGTTGTGCAATGGAAGTTATATATATAGGTAGAGCGTTTGTTTACGAATACATTTGTACAGTTTGTAAAATATAAGAAATCCTCTGGTGCAATAAAACGTATAATTGATAAGAAGCAATTAGTTTGCGCAAAAAATTCTTAATTACACTTTGAACCAACCCCAAAAGAAAAAGTAGCTATGAATTTACTTTGGCCCTGCATTTCTATACATAATGATGACATTTACGACCTCAAAGAACGCTTATATTTTACAGACTATACATGATACATGTTTCAGTTCTGAACATATCTCTAAATTAAAATATGTATATAAAGGTTTAAGTTTATTATTCGATTCAAATCTTTTAAGAATATTTATTCTGTTACATATTTTATTAGAAACATATAAAGTTATGGTAAAAGTTTGAAATCCTGTATAGTCTTTTAACTACTTCCAAAAGGTTCCTGCAATACGAGAAACTTTTCCTCATTGTCGTAAAGTCATAATCTGAAATTAGAGAGTATAAGAATTACGTCCATTAATAAAACATGAAAAGTTACCTAAGCATCTGTTTTTAACTTTTTTAAACCTCTAAGATATTACCGCGGATATTACATTACTTATTAAAATAATTGCATACGTACCACAGAAAGATATAAATATACACTTTTAATGAATCAGATTATATTCTATTCAAATAGTATTATAGTTTAACTTTTCTATAGACTGGATATTGTGAAACTGATCCATAATTTCGCCCTGTGCTTTAGCCATTATGAAACGGAAGTCTTACAAAATTCTCCTTCAGTTATATTACAACGAACAGAATGAAATGTAATGTAATATGAAATTCAGGCAAAATGAAGAAAAAGAAATGGTAGACTAGAAAAATTCATAAATCTTAAAAATATGTTATAAATCTCTTTAACAAATATATAAACTAACAAAAATTTATATCCTATTTATTTATTTTTTATATAATATATATTAATTCAAATTTTAATTCGAATTTAACTTCTATAAAACACCATCTAGTCTGATACAATCGTATAATAAATTAAATTTACTACCAAATAGATATCATAATCTTAAAAATACACAATATACAATCTGAGTAAATTAATTGTAAATAAAACAAATCCTTGAGGCGCTACCAGTGAAATATACCAATTATATAATAATTTATTTATTAATACGTATTATGATAATACTATTATCATGACGTTTGAATTAAGTACATACATACTCGTATATACAAATGTAAATTAATGTTGAAAGCAACCAAATTTCAAATGTTTAAGAGAAATATGTATATGTATTATTATTTACTACATATTTATAGTTTATTATGTTTTAATTAATAAATTTGTTATTTTCTTGAAGATTTCAAATGTGTTATAAATGAAAATTTATCTAATAATTGTAACTCATTCATACTATATCATTTGCAAATTTCATGAAAAGAAACCTGTGCTAAAATTTCATTGTGTTTAAATCACCTATTAGACTACACGTCCCTATAGAATAGATTATAGAAATTTAACATAATAAGAGTACTATAACTTCATACCTGTTATAGTTTACAACCATGCCTTTTGTTGAGATTAAATTCGAGAATTCTAATTATTTTGTTTTAGACAAGCACATTTTATTAAAGTAATTTATAGTTTTAATTAAAATATTCGTCTTTATAACTTACTTTATTTAATAAACTTCAGTGTAAAAGTTAAAACGAAATATTTATTCATTACTTATTATAGTTTGTAGTTTGTAGTCTTTTAGTGACTGAATTGATTATATAAGTGGTACATTTGACCCTAATAATTAAATTTTATGTATTATATTACACTACTTATAATTTATGTATGTATAAAGTTACAAACTCATTTTTACCAAATAGTCCAATTATCGTCTGTTTAATCTGTTAGGAGTAAATTTTATTAAAAATATTATAATAAAAAGTCGAGTCATATAATATGCTTTTTTAAACCCGTAAAAAATTTTATTTCACATACTTAGGCCTATCACAGATTAATAAAATATATACTATTACTTATATTGGACATTCCTGAGAAACATTTTATTACTTATAAAAGAATTTATTTTTACGTTAATATACGATAAATACTTATATAAATAATAAATAAATATGTATGTATAGGTATTTATAGTACAAATAATTCTAATCTTGTATTTGATGTTTTCTAGTATTTTATTATAAAACTTTAAACAGATAGAAGATTTATATTTGATTGTGTGTATTCAAAAAAACTTTTCAAATAGGACAAAAGCGTAACAATACAATGTATAATGTAACAACACAACAACAGGTGTTCTAAACTCACATTTATTTTGTCTTCAAATATTTGTTTATTTATTGAATTTGTAAGCATGTTGATGTTTATTTCTAATTTTCTAGTCAATAAGGAAATTGAAAACATGAGCAATAAAAAGAATTCAAAAGAAAATTTGTAAGATACACAGTGGGAAAAAAATAAAAAATGTTAGCCTGTGTGTGTCAGCCGGCCGATCCAAGTATATTTAGACGGTCGCCAATTCCTTTGGGAGCACCACCACTGAAAATTACTAATAGAGGTGATATACCAAAACCCGGAAAAACAATTCGTATTACACCATCAACAATAACAGATGCCCCATCCGTTAAAAATAAAATTGAATTTACTAACAGACTTACTGATTTCGATGATGACAATACTGAATCAAAAACGGCAACTAAAACTAATGAAGATTTAACTTTAGTTAATCTAACAATGACAACGACTCCGGATAAAACAAAGTTAACGAAGAAACTTAAAAACAATGTAAAAAAGACCGATTCTAATTTAAAAAGTTGTAAAAGTGATAGAACTAAAGGTATTAGTGAAAATTCTTTGGCCTTTAATGTAGACAGTAAAAACTGTGATAGAAAATTGAAAAGAAAATCAAATAATTTCGAAAAGGTATTATTCTGGATGTCGATGTTTTCTGTACTTAATTATATGTGTTATTTAGTTTTACATATTTAAATTGTGCGTTACATACGTGCATATATTTTTGAAAACTCATCGTATGTTTGGCACTTTTTAACATTCTCTCTGAAGAATGCTATTTTTTTATCGATAAATTTTATGTACGCAGTTGTTCGGCATCACCATTCACCACTATTACTTAGTTATATCAACCACAACTGATTTGATATTTAAATAATAGTACTATAAAAATTCTGCTTAGTAGACCCAACATGACAAGAACAATATCCTAAAAATATCTCATAAAGTTTCAAGAATAGGACTGGAAGGAAAGGAGCTCATCTGAAAAACATGACATAAATGGGCAGAGAATTGAAACTTTAAATAAAATGTAGAGTTAGAATATTTGTCAAGGAAACATAAGGAAAATCAATTTTTTGAAAGAATGGAATTGCCGATTTCAATATCTAAACAAAAAAAAAAGGAAAATTATATTGGGTTATATGTTCTTGTTAGATTTGACTAGAAAATGTAGCTTTTTATTTTTAAAGTTTTATTTTTTGTCATGTTATTCAGTCCAGCACTTTCACCAAAAAAAATCCATAAACTTTTGTCTTGTATTTAAAATTAAATGGGTTATACTAAGTTATTGAATAATATTAACTCACAGATTTTCAAAATATACAACTTCAATGCGGCATAAATGAAGCGTCTGTTTTTGAAGTTAATATTCTCCACGTTTCATAATTTATTAGGTATCAGTTTTTAAATGTGATAGGTACTCGTTTTTCCTTATATTTTGCTGCATGAAACAAAATGTGTATCGATTTTATACTCGTTTTTTGTGACAATCGATGGAAACAATAAAAAATTTCAGTTTTATAAATAACATCTTTCAAAGTAAGATACAATTTAATATTAACATATAAACAACAATATCTGATTCTAGGTACTAACTAATTAAGTAAACTAAGTACTCTAACAGTAATGAAATAGTTTTTAAATTAGTCTAGATTTTAGATAATATTTATAGTTGTTTATTACGTTATTAAAATATGTGCAACTGTGCATTATTTTTAAAATCAATGGAGTGAAATAAAAAATAACCAGTAGAGACAAAGAATTTTAAATTGTTTTGTCCTTTTCCAACCCTTTGCGAAATTCTACCTAAAATTGTATTTTCTACAAATCGATCTGTCTTTTATGTGCCATTTTATGTTGTCTGAATGGATCTAATAGTAAAATAATGGCATTTACTGGTCGAGATCTAAGATTTATTGAGCTAAATTTATCAAGGGTGTCTAAAGGGCTATAAAATATATTTTCAAACGTTGTCTTTAGTTTTTATTTAAATTTAGTAATAACTATACCATGAAATTTGAACAATATTCGTGTATATCTACATATTTGCAATATAATTTTGCAGCTATTATTTGAAATGTTAAAATTATTGAAATTTTGATTTATGGCAATTGTTATGTAAATATATGTACCATTGTTTCAGTTACCGGACGGAGTGCAGTTGACATTGAGTGAACTGCGCGAAATGGCATGCAGACAACAAGCTCAGATAGATTCACAGCATCAGCTGTTGGCAGCCAAAGAACAAAGGCTGCGATATTTAAAAGAACAAGAGGCTCGTCAACAACGGGTGCAAGCCGAAAGTGAGCGTCTCAGACGGCTCAGGGACCGCGTTGATGCACAGGAATTGAAACTAAGAAAACTTCGGGCCCTTAGAGGACAAGTGGACCACCAAAAGCAAAATAATATATCTCTTAGTAAGTTTCGACTTTGATGTTGTGTATGTTCATTCTTTTGTTAGAATAGTTTTGCTGATGTTGGATTGTTTCGGTGTTACTTTCAAAATGGATAATAGCAACATTTTGTTTGATGTTTTGTTTTATGTATTTTCAATTTCACACAAACAGATACATCACAATAGAAATCTTAAAGAAAAAAATGGAAACTAAAAGATCCCTTTTCTTATACAATAAGCTGTATTCGAGCGAAGTTTATATGTGTGTATACTGGCGAAATATATATCTTTATATTTAGGTGTATGATTTTCTTTTTATTTGTAAGAACGTAGGATGTAGGTGATAACAAATTTTGTGTAATTTAATAAAACCCATTTCATATTTTTATTCGTGTAGTAACATACGTGTCATATGTTTAAATTTTATTTTTTTCAAAAAATATAGTTATAAAAGTATTTTGTTCATGTTGCACATGGAATTTGATTATTTGAAAACATTATTTACTATGCAATACAAAACAACTGTTGGCTATTATTGAAAACATAAATTTTTCATTTACTTACCCGAATCTTCCATATCGATTTCCAATTATGTCGATTTGTATTATAAATGTTATACTTTATATGTAATTTTAAATATCTAATAACATTATTAAAGTTTAAAAGCAATATAAAAATTTTAATCACTACAATTTAATCTTATTGAAGTATACAAACGAGTATACAAATTAATGTGTTGTGCGGACAGATTTTTTTAATTAAAAAATTAAATTTGTGTTCAATTGAGGACAATTTAATTTTAAACGCGTTAAAACGCGTTTTTTAAAATTGAATATATATAATTACTTAATATTACAGAGTATTGTTTTATTTGTGATTTGGTCATTAATTTTGGGTGTTGAACTTTTTTTTTTGGCCCTAATGTTGCAATAATGGCTACAAATATATTGACAGTTACTAGTTCCATTCAAAATGCCTTTATCCATTATATATGTTGCTCAACTACCATTGACTAGAATATGATGGAAAGAAGTAAAGTATCATCATTCAAACTGTTAGCTTCAACAAAATTTACTGTCAACTCTTTTGCTTCAAATCCATTATGGTGTATGTTATTGTCGTTAAGGACATATGTGTAGACATACAAAAAACATTTTTGATGTTACTACAATAGCACTCTAAAAATGTTTATTCTTAATGTTCTAAAAAGAACTGCTTTAAGATATAGAATCACTGTACATTAATACAGAAATATATACTTGGATTATTTGGTCTGTTGATATATTGGGTAAATATATTTTAACAAATTTTGTTTCAGCAAGTGACCTTGATTCGATACGTGCCCTATTCAATGAAAAAGAGAAGGAGTTGTCCCTGGCCGTAGCAAAGGTTGAAGAATTAACGCGGCAACTGGAAGAATTGCGCCGTGGTCGTTCAAGCCGAGACCCACCGCCAGCGTCTGCCTTGGAGTTAGACAAATTACGACGGGAACTTATGGTAGGTCATATTTACAACCATCAACAAGCATTCAAGAAAAGATTATATGCTGTTATGCTTTTAGCATATACTCGTACATTTATACGTACATCTTGTATAAACAAATTAATTTCAAATTTGAAATTTGAAACATTGAAATAATAATTTGTTTTCCTATAGTATCGAAACAAATTAAATGAACAACAGAATCAACGATTGAATCAACAACGGGAAGCCTTAACAGCACGACAAGAAGAAATGAGTGCTATTGATAAACGAATATCAGAATTACAAGAAAGACTTCACCGAAAACGTATACTAAATCAACAATTAGCAAATCAAATTAGTGCAGCGTCACATAAAGCAGCGTATCATCAACTAGTTAGGTAAAAATTCTGAGTATTCGTACCTATATACAATATTTAAAAATAAAACAAAGTATTCTTCATTAAAATATTTTTCCCTTTAAAATGAACAATCTATTTTATTATAATTATACAGTAAAGTTTTATATTCCGCAGTATTATCTTTTTAATTTTTAGTTATAATTGTTTCACGTAATTGTATTATAGCAAGTAATAGCAGAAATGGCTTTTTTACTTACTAGAACTTTATGTCTTTATTTAGATTAACCGGAAATTCTGAACAAAATAATCAAGCATTTGCTAGAAAGCAGCAGCAAAATAGTCAACAAACAAATGGATTTTCTCGTGGTAATATTGCTGCCATAGAACCATACAATCATGTTCCTTTACAACCAAATCATCAAATGAGATCCGCGAATAATACTCAAGAGGTTTGTATATAGTCGTAATTAAGTCTAATTATTATCAATAAGCTTACATGTATATCATAAATTACAGAATGTGGCATATCATCCAGTATATCAACAGAACTCACATATCAAGAAAGATACAGATTCTCCAAATAGTAATAATCAAGACGTACAAGAGCTTACAAATAAAATGGCAAATTTATTTACACCAAGAATGGAGGATGCAGATAATTTTAAAGATTTTAGTGTTTCTAAATCCGATCCAAAATATCAGACATTACCTTATAATACAAAATTTACGGTAAACTTATTACCAAACAGAATAATAAAGAATGAAAATTTTATTAGTAATGTAAATAGCAATGAAAGTAAAGAAAATGAAATTAGTCATATCACAAATAATAATATCAATGGAAACATGAACATTCAATCAACACATATGACAGTTCATAGTGCACCGCTTAGTGCTATTAATAAAAATATAGCTACACCATTGAACCAACATGATATACTTAGTAGAAAAACTAGTGAACACAAGGACCAAACAACTATTATGTCAAATGGCAATCATTTTGAGGACAATAGCCAAAAACCTACTGAAAATATCACTTATCTATCCCAATCGAATTCTACGTCAACTACAGTAGCATATCAAGTAATTGAATATAATACATATGTATTAAAACATTTCTTTTATTAATACGAAATTTATTTTTCCAGAAACCAATAAGTAGTGTAGCACCAACATCAATCCATCATTCAGGCATATTATCCAATGTATATCAGACGTCGTCAATTAAAGTTCAGCCAGTTGAACCCCAAACTATTTCAAACACAAATAAAAATATTACACCAGTTTCCTATAGTAATCAAGTACAATCTCCACAATCCATAATTTTATCACCACCTCAATCAACAAGCACTCCTCTAAGTACTCCTGAAGTATCAATAGACAAGACCCCTAAACCAGCACTACCCCCAAAGCCGGCTATTAAACCACCACCTCGTCAAACGCAAATTAGTAATGAACAAGATGTTAACCAGCCGCCTCCTTTACCCTTAACTGAACCTCCAGATGAATCATCTAAAGGTTCACCAACTTTACAAAAAACCTTTCCTGTTCAAACATTCAATAAAACACAATCAGCAGGTAATTACATAAATCAACAACAACAACAACAGCAACAGCAAAATAAAAATATAACATCAAATAACCAAAATTATCAATCTAATAATTCCGAGATGATCATTAAGGCTAAACCACTAACAATTAAAAAACAGCCACTTAGTGAACAACCGAAATTACGAACAAATAACTCATATTCCAAATTGAACGGTTTAATAACAAATTGTAGGCGAGTGGAAGTTCCATCAACTTTTCATTTTCTAGAATTACAGAATATTGATAAAACACCGGAAAGTACGAATCTAACATCAACACCAAATGAGAAAGAAATGAAAGATGAAACTGACAAGTCGTCAGTTGAAGAATCTGATATAAAAGAAGAAAATAAAGATGAGAAACCTATTGATGGTGTTGTGAGACGATGTAAAAAAGGAAATTTAAAACAAACTAGAAAATCGAATCTATCAAGGCGTGTCAGTTTCGATCCTTTAGCTTTACTTTTGGATGCTAGTCTTGAAGGAGAATTAGAATTGGTGAAGAAAACAGCGGCACAAGTAACTAATCCAAGTGCAGCTAATGATGAGGGCATAACCGCTTTACATAATGCAATTTGTGCTGGTCACCTGGAAATTGTAAAATTCTTAGTTGAATTTGGATGCGATGTAAATGCACAAGATAGTGACGGTTGGACACCGTTACATTGTGCTGCTAGCTGTAATAATGTAACAATGGTTAAATTCTTGGTAGAACATGGAGCTTGTATATTTGCAACAACGCTTAGCGATCACGAAACGGCAGCTGAAAAATGTGAAGAGGATGAAGAAGGATTCGATGGTTGTTCTGAATATTTATACAGTAAGATTTAATTAGGTTGATGTAAAGTGCAACAACATTAATATACGGTTTTTTCAACAGGTGTTCAAGAAAAACTTGGAATTTTATCAGGTGGCATAGTATACGCTGTATTTGATTACACGGCTCAGCAACCAGATGAACTTAGTTTCAAAGCCGGACAACAATTTACGGTTTTAAGAAAAGGGGATGAAAATGAAAGAGAATGGTGGTGGTCCAGATTAGGCGATAAAGAAGGATATGTTCCTCGAAATCTTCTTGGTGTAAGTAATTTCATTTAATTTGTTTTAATTTATATATGATTTTTAAATATGTATTTATATATTTCAGCTTTACCCAAGAGTAACAAGAAGTGATGAATGATTTACAAGTACCTTATTGGCCTTGAGCTAATTATTAATCAAATACTAATAAAATATGAAAAAATAATTTATTTTGTATGCACGGAAGAAATGTTGAGTGTAATACCTTTGCTCAATATATTATTTTTATATTGTTCAGTTAAAGGTGATTTTGTTCTTGTTAATTTGTATTCTATTAGTCTTTTATTGCATTTGTTTCTATTGTTGCTTTTAATATATTTTTTAAATGTATATACATATTATAAATATATATAAATATATAAATATTATAAATATAAGAACAAATAATGTTTACAAATAAAAAATTCATAATTTATTTCATTATTTTTTTTTACTTTCACTAATGGAATGACAAATTATTTATTTAACTTATTTATTCAAAGTTGAAACAATAAACGATATCAACATGCACTACGTCGTTACCTAACTTATTTAATTAGAGACAACTTTATTACAAAATTGAATTTTTATAATTGAATCTGATTGAATTCAAAATAAATTATAAATACCTGCAATTTTTGCTTTCCCCAAAGTATAGAAATCTTGAATAACAGAAGACTGTGCGTTTGAACAGCTTCGCATTCGAAACTTTCATAAATGCATAAAAGAGAGCAGATACTGTAACTGTTAAGTTTTATTTTTTAATTTCCAATTTTTTCGAGACGGAACAAATTTATACATTATTTTATTAATTTCCTCACTGTTTGCTGGAATACTATATGTAGGACAATTTATTGAAAATAAAACGTGTGATACTCGTACATAAAATATTTTAGTCAACGCATTTAGGAAAAAGAAGAACATAGAATTTTAGAGTTTATACAGTTTTTGCAAATATTTATGTATGGTACCAATTGTTGTAGTGGTAGTAGGTAGATACAGGGTTTAGGGCTTTTTAGGATATATGGAATATAAAAATTTTAATAGAAATGAAAATAAAATTCATTTTTATTTTTATGTTATAGTCTTTCTATAAGTATGCAATTTGATTTATGATTAGTTATAAATAAAAAAAGGGTAAAAGAAAATAGTTCCGATTTTTTTTATTGACACTTTATTATAAGTAGGTACACCTATTATATAAGAAAATAATAAATTGAAAACTTTTAAAACATTTAATAATAGTATTGTATAATATAGGCGTATATTTATATCCAGTAAAAGTTTTGTTGCTATTCTATAGTTCGTGAATCGTAATATGTAAATATTAAATTGAATTTTGTTTCTTGGATTTAATTTCGACGAAATAATTATTTAGCTAAGTGAATAAAATATGCAGTTATTGTGATCAATGGAAACTACAAAACATTCATTAACTATTCTGTTTACAGTTTTAGAATTTTCGGTGTATAGTGGAAATGACTACTTGAGTACCTGAATATATAATTTTATAGTATATCCTACATATACATTAAACACACCTAAAAGAACACCAGATTACTACGTGTGCTTGTATATTTACCAAAAAATCTGAAATCACTAAAAAAAATAATGCACGCATAGGTAATATGGAGAGTTATGTAAAAACTGATTTTTATAATTTATGTTTTACTAAAGTAAAACGTCTTATTATTTCTCTGCAGAATTACTAAATATATATAGACCACTTCAAAGGAGTACTTTATTGTTCAAGAAACATCTATGAAACTGTAATAAATCTTAACATTCGAGGTAAGATATAAAATTAGATATGTAGATAAAGTGAATGTGACATTAATTATAATTAGTGCAGGAACTCAGTGCAGGACTGTTTTCAATAATTTAACCAGAAATTGATTTTTTACCTTTATTTGCTTAGGAACTTATAACTTTAATTCACCGTTTCCTAAACTAATGTTATTCAGAAAAAATTTTTAATTGAAAACAGAGTATCCATAATACCCAATCAAATTAAATTAAATTCGGTGGAAAACATTTCCTATTTCAAACTCGAATTAAACAAAAACAAAAATTTGGGTCAGATTCTTATTGCTCATCAACAACATAAACCACAAGAATTAAACACAACCATGACCTTAAAGGCGAAAGTGACGCATCAGAATTTCTTCAAGAACTTGGTTCAAAGTACTTAAACTCTCCCAAGCAAAATTTTCACTCATACAAGAGATACCTATCCAAAAAATTACTATTAAAAGTACAATAATATACTGTAACCCCGAATAAGAACTGTATAGACAAACATTATAATATCATATCACATGATAAGTCCTATACATATACATATATAAAACATACGTACTTTAAACTTCGAGAGTGCCACAACAACTACATGAAGAAGGCGCGAGAAGAGGTTATTAAAATAAATTCTTCATCTTTCTTTATGTGATTCCTCGGAATGATGCCAAGAAGTTAATAAAGAATGACCCGAATTTGAAAAAAATTAACGTTATAAATGTATAATACAAAAGACTGTGCGAAATGAATTTAAGTTTAAACACGTGTTTTTGCATACAAATTATTTTTATTGTTTGTGCCAATTGTTCTTCTGCATTCGATTTATTGGAATTTATTTTTGGGCCACGACTTGGCAATTCACAAAGGGTGTCAGCGAAGAGCTTAGATGTCCCATCGGCGGTAAGTGTTTTAAATTTTTTGCATTTATTTATCAATCTATTATTTGTTTTAAGTTCTCTTTTCGCACGGTTTTATTAATTGAATTAGTAAATGAACTGATTGACATAAATTTCTAATTGATTAAATATAATAGAAACAAACTGAGAATTTAATTTAAATGATAATAATATCATTGTATTTGTTAACGCCAACGTTTCTATACCTACTAATATAACATTCCTATTGAATGAATGAGATGTACCGGTTTTCATTATAATGATTTATAAAAATATTTCAAATTTTTTAACGTTGTATTGCCTATTAGTTGACTATGACGAAGTATCTTGTAGAGATACCTACTTACCCATTATTATGAATAGGTAATTGTTTTTTAATCTCAACAAATGAACAGCAAAGAGAAACTTAATTTCGGACATAATGGAAAGAATTACCGTTTTATGAACAATATTCTTATATTCATTCAAATATACTTGCTCATAATGTTGGCGTTAAATAAAATCACATTTAATACAAATTTCTACATTTCTTGTTAAATGAAATTCAGTCATTTTTGAGCACGAATATGAAAAGTAGGTACATTTATTACACAAATTAAGAATAATTTTTTTTTTGTCTTGCAAAACCTTAATACGACCAGTAGCAAATTAAACTACTGTTTACATATTTTTTCAAAATCTTAGCTACAATTAAACTCAAGGATTCCATAAAGCACAAAATTAGTTTAATGTAGAAATCACGATTTTTAAAACCTTCATTTTTTCATAATTCTACGAAGTAACGTGCACATCTTAATTTGGAAATGTTTTTTAAAAATTCATTCAAATTAAGAATGTAGTTTAATTAAAGTACTGTTAAATATTTTCAAAAGTCTCAGATACAAACTTCATCCTCGGTTTTCAGTAAGTAGATAAATCAATTAAATGTCTAACAAGTACCTACATAGTACATACGTATATACATACATATATATATGTATAATCTATATAATACCGTATTAATTCTTAAAATTTTAGTCTCGATTTTAATTATGTAGAATTTTGTTTATGAAATATTAATGATCTTTGAGTTAATCTTATTAATTCTAAAATTATAAATCGATAGAAAGTAATTTTTGATGAGTTTTCAAATTCAAATATCATATATAACACGAATTGTATAATGATTTATTTATAGATTATTTTTAAGTCATTTACATTACAATGTAAAGTGTATACCATAGAAATTATATGTACCTATTATATACAAATAAACAAAATTTGCATATTATGTATATTCTTTTATTTACTAACATATCTAGCAAATGTTTATGATAACGGTATGATATAATACATAATGCTCAATACTATTAAATAATCGCCTGAAGCCTCGGGTATCGGATTATTAAAAAAATCATGAATTAATCATACAAAGACCTAAAAGTTTTCTAATTTTTTTTTTAAAAAAAAGATCAATAAAATCGATATTAATATAATTAAAAGTAGGGTAATAAAATATTTAAGAATAATAAACAAAATAGATATCTAGGCTAAATTTTTAATCAATAACAGATTGATTTCGAAATTAAGAGCCATGCAAAGAATTATCATTCAATTTAAATATCAAAATAGAAGAAAGTGAGATGCACGGAAGCATATTAGTCAGAGGACTTTTAGTAACATGTATATTTATCGTGTAAATAACGGTTTAGTAATTTGCGGATATCATACGAGTGACCGCTAATTAAATACCTTAGAAAGTGAGACCAATTTATAATTACTTGAAGATTGTATTAAACAAATAATTGTTATATTGAATTTACGATTTGTTTATGTGTTATTTACGTTAATTCTTAACACAGTTAAATATGTGTCAGTATGTTAAAATTTTGATTATAACATATATGTAGTCGTATTTATCTGCATGAAAGAAAACTTTAAAGCAATTGAAAATTGCAGGTACCCATGCATCTCTTTATTATTTGTAATTTGTGATAGTTGATTGCAAACTAACATAAATAAATAGTTTTGTTAACTATACATATATTTAATAATTGATGACAGTATTTTAAATAATTTTTTTAGAAAATATTTAAAGTTACAAAATAAAAATGTTGTTTTCTTAACCGTTGCTGCGCAACTTTTATTTCATAAAAAGTGGTATATGTAGTATTATTTAAATCATTTTTAAATTAATAATAATTAATCACGCATTCAATTTCATTCACAACAATTATTATTGAAAGCATTATACCTACTCTTGGTCTTGGGTATACTTTTTATACTGCTTTATACATATCCTTTTAGTAATATTTGAAATTGTTTACAAATTCAAATCAAAGAAAGTTATAAACAAATAAAACATGGAAAATTTTTAATTAACACATTGAATGTTTTTTTAGCAAAACCTTATTCAAGAACGTGGATACCCTTTTCAACAACATGAAGTAATATCAGAAACTGGACATATACTATCACTTCACCGAATACCATTTGGTATTAAAAGAAAATCTCGTTCTGTGGTAAAACCAGTGGCTCTTTTTCAGCATGGCCTTTTGGCGGCGTCTGACACCTGGCTATTCAAAGGCCCAGATAAAAATTTACGTAATAGTTTTATATTTAATTTTTTGTGTGACCTGTTACTAAATTTAATTTCACAATTGTGCAGCATTTCTATTAGCTGATGCTGGTTACGACGTATGGTTAGGTAATATGAGGGGAAATGTCTATTCAAAAAAGCACACCACTCTTAATCCTGACAGGGACAAAGAATATTGGAAATACAGGTAATAATTTGGAAAAATTACAGTGGATGTTGTAATTAAATGTTTTTCAGTGTACAGGATGTAGCTTTCTATGATATGCCTGCTATTATAGACTATATATTAAATTTAACAGGCCAACATAACTTATACTTTTTGGGACATTCTATTGGATCAACAGCAGGTTTAATATTATGCTCCATGAAGCCAGAATATAATTCAAAAATTAAATTACATTTAGCATTAGCACCATTAGTTTATAGCACACACCCGCTAAATTTACCTCACAGGATACTTACAACTAGTGCTCTTTATTTAAGTGTTAGTGATTTATATCTTTTCAAATGCAATTTAATTTAAAATTTGCATTACGTGCTCATTAACATTTAAATGAATTTTTTTAGAACACGTTAATAGCTCAAAATATTTATAGCTTCTTTCCTCGTCGTCCTTACATATCAAATCTGTTAGAAGTTATATGCAAGAATGGAATGCCAACGCAATCAATTTGTTTATCAAGTCTTTTCCTTACCGTTGGTCCAAACTACCCCCAATTTAATACTGTACGTAATTTGATCAAGGACAAAATTGAAAACTTTCTAATTTAAAATGTTGCATTTTTTAGAGTGAAATGTCTCAAACTGTTTCATATTTTCCTGCTGGCACTTCAACTCAACTGTTTATGCATACTCTCCAATTATATGCCACAGGTAATAAATCATATCTATTCATTAATATTATTAGTATAATTATTTCGATATTAAATTTTAGGAAATTTTGCTGCTCTAAATTACGGCAACAGTAGCGTGAATTTTATACATTATAAAAGTAAAGTGCCTCCATATTACAATTTAACCAAAGTAACTTCACCTATTTCGCTGCATTATGGTGATGGTGATTTTTTAGTTACCGAAGAAGTAATACATTTTAAAACTATGTGTATGTGTAATATGTAATTAATCTTTGTATTTTGTCTGCAGGATATTCATTATTTAGGTAAACAATTACCAAATCTTGTAGGAAAATTTTTAGTTCCATACAAAAACTTTAATCACATGGATTTTATGTTTGGTGTGGATGCAAAGAAATTATTATATAATCGTCTAATTCTGCTCATGAACAAGTATAGAAACAGATAATATGTAAAAGTCTTAATTTTAAGTATTTAATTGTTGTTTTACTAAATTATTTTGTATATAATATAATAAGGACTGTTAATAAACTATTAGTCATAAAAGAATTTTCACAATATTCTATTGCGTGTCTATATCGAAACAACTGATTTGAACAAAACACATTTATTTTATATTTATACTGTGTATACAAATGATGAATACAATTATTGCTAACATCAAACATACAATTAGTTTCTTACAGTTTTTAAGTACAATTTTCCGTTTGGGTAACAAAATAATAGAATTAAATACTTTTAATACACATGATACTTAATAGCGCTTAATATTAAAAAGAAAAACATTTTTTTACTTATATACAATAAGTTTGATTTATCTGGACAGAATTGCAATATATAATACATTTGCTGGAGGGAATGTGTTTTAAGTACACTGTATGCACAGACAACATCAATTATTTGTTGAAATTTTTGTGTTGAGGGACATACTGTGTCGAAAAAGTGCGCCAAAATAATGGCTCAACAATTTTGCTGGCAATGGATGTGCAAGCTGTAAGCTTATACTACAGTATGTGCTTATACTTACAAAATCGTGAAAGCCAGCAGTATTTAATTATTTAATAAGTATTTTTTATTATTTTTATTATTATCTTAATTACGATTGACTTTTAATTTTTTTCTTACAAGCTACCATAAAAATTATAAAATTGCACTAATAACAAAATGTTGACATTTAAATTACCATGTTAATAAGTTAAAAAGCCTTCCCCAAGTACGTGACTAACGCATTATTAAAACAATATTTATCTAATTGACCGTTAAAATAAAAATACAATACTTTAATATATTAGCTTTGCTAAAAATCTTTATAAGTTATATACATAATACCTATTACACAAAAAATAAAATGCATTTATACTAAATAAAATTTTAAACAACATTTTAAGAACTATAAAATACAGTATTTGTTATAATAATTAATTAATATATGCATGTATTACGAAAGAATATTTGTATCCCTGTTAAATTGTTCAAGCTTGTGACTTACGAAAGTTTAATAACGTTGTTGAAACTCGTGATGCCACCTATTAAAATCAATGTGAAAAACAACTATGGATCCTAAAGCCAGACCTGCTAGCAAAAACCTAAAATAACACAACATTAGATTAATATATTACTCTTTCTTAAGTTATTTACTTTTGATCATGTGATAATGCAAGGGACCTAACGCTACTATCACACGCTGGAAAGGCATACAATAAAGCCAAGTTGAATGTTCTCCAAACTTCTACTATGCCTTTATCTCCACCGGTCATCAAATATTCTCCATCTCGGCTAAGCAATAGGCACTAAAAAGAAAACATTAATGTAAACTAAACATTCCTATCAATTAATTTTTTTATGTTTGATTTACCTGTAAATTATCGTTATGCGATTCGTGTCGTAATCGTTTCCCATTTATAGTGAAAGCTGCTACATTGCCCTTCTCGTAATTCACAACAATAACACCTTCTCTTGACATTGCAATATTTTCAGGTGAATTGAATCCATTTGGTGGATCCAAAGAACGTAATAAATCTCCAAATGTTGTATGCACCAAAACGGGTCCAACTGAAAAAAAGAAAGTTTAAATCAATCCACTGGTCTTTCTAATTAAAGACATTGTATTTACTGTGTGAACCAGAAACAACTAATCCTAATTCGGCGGATATAACAACACTTGAAACCGGCTGTTCATGACCAGTTAATGTAGCTCTTGGTGTGGGCACTTCACCCTCTCCAACTATTGTTTGGGTACGGGCATTCCAGTGCCATAGTAATACTGTACAATCGGCTGAACCAGATGCAATATAACAATCTGATGTAATGTTGCATTCTGATCTAGATAAACAAGTTACTACGCCATAATGGCCAAAAATAATCTGTACAATTTTGGCAGTTTCAGTGGAAAATACTCTAAAACTATTGTCCCAAAAACCACAAGCAATTAAAAATTTACTATCAACAGTTGTTACAAAACAGTTCGAACGTATTCGCAAATTTTGACTAAAATTGTCTCCTAAATGCCTACGTAACATTTGATTCTGAACATTGCATGTATTTGTTTGAGCTGCAAATATAATTATTTAGTAAAAAATTCATTAATAGATATTGATATTTTACATAAAACTGGATCCATCGATAAAGGTAAATTAGAAGCTTGATTTTGTGGGGTTTCTGCGTAACTAGGCGACTGGGCAACCGCAGCGTACCCAGAATTCCATTTATTAAGAGCAAACTGCTGGTGCATAGTTACTGTGACCACAGATGGATTTGGCAATTGGGGATAAGTATTTGCAGAAATGTGTACAATTGGACTATTTGATAAAAATTTCATAGTCATACAAACATCGTCTGGTATACTTGAAAACATCATCGGCGACTAAAATTGATATTTTATATTATACTATATTATTTTTAAAATGTTTATTATTTACCAAATGCATTGCTGAACTTCGTGGCGGATGGGGTTCCATTAATAATTGGGATGGTGTTTGGCCAAAGCTTCTAATTTGATTTTCAATGGCTTCTCTCATCATTTTGTCTTGAATTGATTCTAAATCAACACTGCCTTCATATGTTAAATAATAAAAACAGTTAGTTGCACGGATAGCTTCAGGTCCTTTTTGTTTATATCCAAAAATCAAATCAATCCATTGATGTAATTGACACGATACAAATTCAGACTCTAAGGCCTATAAAAAAAAATTGATAAATTAAGTTATATAAAAATAAAGTTTTTTCTGACCATCCTATTAATTCGGACGAATTCCTCCGGCGAATTAGCCCAAGGTGGCAATTCAACATCACCAATTACTCTGCCATCCTCTGTGACACCTAATCGATAACGGTTCGAGTTTACAAACATTTCAGGTAAAAAGTAAAATTCTGGAATGAGTTCTTTAACATCAGATGTATCTCGTTGGCAATTTTTCCACGATAATGAAACTGATGTAAACAACCTGTTTGGATAATCAAACTTTCCACCTTGTAAAGCTAAAAACATCGTTGTAAATGGTTCCTATAAACGTAAAAATTAGAAAGACAAAATTAGAATTTATAAAATTATTACTAATCGAATTAGCCAATTATAAACAAAAGCTGATGTTGAATAATGCGTCCCATAGTGAAATGGTGGAATACTTTCATGTTCCCATGTCGAGTACCTCTCTTCAAAATAAGCTTTTCGACTTGGATTTAAGGCTCCAATAGGTTTCGACAAATCTCTATAATTACTTGGTTGACTTAAATCTAGATCCTTTGTTTCGTAATTCGTCAACACCCACGGAAATACTGGGTATTGATTGAGATCATTATAAGTACGTCCTGTTAGAATTAAAAAAAAAAACGTATAAACAAGTTGCTGTGGCAATTATTAATTAAACAAGTACTTAATGTTTCTACATAAAAAGGACTTAATTTTAACGTAATTAATTATATCATTAGTTTGACTTATGTATCCGTGGTTTTGTGCACACCGTTATGGATGTATGTTATTTTAGTAGAGATTATTGGAAAAGCATGCTGCTCAAATTCAACAAAGAAATAGGGGATCGGTATTCGAGAGGGAAATAGATACAGATATACCATCAGCACGAGCGGATGGAGAATGTCACTATGCATTAGACGCCAGTTCAATTACTTTTAAGTCTACATGGGCAAAGGATTTGGTGCAGCTTTTTTATAAAAATCCATCATGTACGTTATTTCATATTGATGTATTGCAAACAAAAACTGTTGGAAATATCGAGGGAACAATAATAATAATAATGCTCAAAATGATAATTGTAAAAATACTATGTAGTTGTATATAGTACGTAGCATAAATATAGACATTAGGTCGAGTAACACATTATCATTAAATTTATGACAATATGCTTTTAACAGCAATTATATGGTATTAAAAATTCTAACGAAATATGTTATCATTAAAGTTAATTTTAAGAAGTGTGAACATTGTGAGCTATGAAACTTAAAACCATCATTAATTTCAGTATGCCGTATGTTGCCTTCATTTTTATACACATACAACTAAATAAGCTACTAATCCTTGTCATTAGATTAACGACTGCTTAAGTGTATGTGTTTCTGTGTCAAATATACTGCTGCACAATGAATAAGATTTTACAGCTAAAGGTGAACTTGAGAGCGTCGTCGTGACGCTCTATAATTAGCTTAGGGTGCTGTATTTAAGAACGTTATAGTAGATTGGGTACACCACATGATGTATATGTTTTTAATTTACGAGTCCAACCTTTCTGACAACTGCTAATTTTGCATATGACAGTTCTCTTTTGGATATATTAAAAGAAATAGTAAATTTACGCACCGTCAACATGTGGAATTATTTCCTTTTTACAAAGAAATTTCTGTTCCGTTTCCAAGTAATTACAATTGACTGGATATATTTTCGTATACCTTTGATATATTTATGTATGAATATGTATTTTTTATTTACAAAAACAAGATATAAGTATAATTGCTTTTGAAATGGAAGAACAAACATTAATATCAAAATAAAAAGTACTTACCAGCAATAGTATTTAAAAACATTAAGTATTCAAAATTGGATATTTCTCGTCGTTGCCATTTTTGAGTCATATTTGAATTCCTCATTAATTGTCTAGGTGACATCATGCTAGCTCGTCTAAATTTACAAATTATTTATAGTTTATCATTATAAATGTATATTGTTTTAATTGAATTTACCTGGTTTGTGGTATTCCATATTTAATACCGACACCAACTCTTGGCAACGCCTTAATTACTTTCTTTACAGTTGCTTGGTCAGGAAAAGCGAACATTATGGAGGCTGAACAGGTAAAAGTCACATTATCAAATTAATTCAGTATTTAAAGATAAAAAACTTACTTCTACTAGCCAAGAATATTTCAATGGCATTATTTTGTAGTAAATATCTTCTGGAAAATATAGCTCGTACTTCTGAAAAGTACCATTTTCCATGGAGGTGATCACAGTATTTCAAAATCTGGAATCAATATGTATTGTTTTATATAAGTGTTCATTTAAAAATTCATTAAAAATATTAATCCGTTTAATAGATATCGGTAGCATAATATTTAAATAAAAATTATCTGCGGGAAAATTAGTGCCTTTTTTATTGATTGGTTCAAATTAATTGAAGGAGTTTTTCAATAAATAAATATGAGACTTTTTTGTACAGTAGTTTGCATATGTGATTATATTATGGATTTTGGAAAATCAAATACATACTTAGATTAACATATAGGTACGGGTACGTGGTGTATTTATCTACATATTTGAATGTTATTTCCGCCGATATACAAGTTTCTAGTATTTCATATGTACTTCTAGTATGATTTATTCAAAAATGAGTTGCATTACTTTGATATTTTCCAAAATTATGAATATAAGAGATGACTATTATTGAAACATATAAAAATATTTATTATTTTCAAACTAAAATGGCTGTTTGAACAATGTTGTTGAAAGGAGGAGTTTCCAGATTCTAGATAATATTGATTTTATAATACTGCGAATGAACATTTGCAACCAAGAGTCTGCGCTTCATTCCTTCCTGTATGTTTTCCACTGAATTGAAGAAAATTCATTTCGATACCAAAAAATTGTTCAAATATTGTTTTTAAATTTGAAATTTTTAAAAAGGGTTTTATTATTTATATTTTATTCGATAATGAAATAAAAATTAATGTAATATATAATATTGTATGTAATGGATTTATCATAAAATAATACTCCCTAATTCTTTCCCATAATAAATAATAATGATAATATTTTAAACATATAATATCTACGTAAAAGTAGAAAATATATTTCATAAGTAAAAATATATTATAAATATTTTATGTAGATACATATATATAAAATTTCAGGGTATCTTTTTAATGAGGCACCAAGATAAGTTTCTTCTATGGTCGTCTAAGTTATTTATTACAGATGCACACTGTCACACTGACAGTTTGTTTATGTGGACCTGTTTCGATCGGAATGTTCAGATAACACTTGATATTCCACGGGACTATTGTTTTACCTTTATATTATATTCTTCCAAAAAATAAAACATACAAGACGACAACAACTAAAATATAATAAATTACATTTCGTCGAAACATTCACGAAAACTATATTTCTCACTATTTATTTTTTACGTTGTATTATGGGCCTTTCAGGGGATCATGGGTTGTATTACATACATATATGTAAGTATAAATATTTAAGTTATTTATAATCTTCTATTAAATGTCTTGCAAAAAACTTTGTTATACTCGTATATAGTTTTTATATTACGTATTAGGTGCATACAATGAATCAAGTAATACAAGATAACATTTAATTTTTTGTAACAATTACTCAATGAATAATGTAATGTACCTAATGTTTTACATATATTGAACATATTGATATATGAATGTCAATGAAATACTACTACAACAAAAAGGTAAACAGAAAAACAAGTAAAATTGTTTGATATTGAGGGAGGGTTAAACAAAAAAGGTACTAACGTACAAATGAAGGTGTTGTATAACATAAAAGGGAACGCTATTGTTTATCTGTCCACACCCGTTAGAATACAATAAGTAAAGTTGTTGTACTACCATATAAAACCGCTTCCCTTCAAACAGATAGAGAGACTGTAATCTCATCGCCCCAGGAAAAATACTCAAATCCTCTCTATCATTAGTGAAATAGTGAAGAGAGAGTAGTTGGAGGGTGGCTGTCCCGGAGGACTCGATGCCAGATTAAAAAACACTAATACATTATTAGGATTTTTTATATAAATGAAAATCGCACTGCAAACAGTCTAATTTACAATTTAATTATATTATTTCACAAAATACGAATACATACCTAGGTATATGTATACGAATTTAAAACCTATGTAACATATCATTAAATGAAAATATGATATTTGTAAAGATGTAGTATACAAAATATGTATGTTTATTGCGTTATTTTTGTGTGTGTATAAATAAGGCTTATTCATTTTCCAACGCACATTATGTCAAATCACCTGGGATTATTGTAGCATGTCTTTGTACTATAAGGACCGCAAACCAATTTATTGGTATTGTCAAATTAATGTGTACGTGTGTGAATTATTTCAAATGAAATATGGTGTACTCTACCACCTGGATGCACCTTTAAAGCCTTATAGTTATTTTCAGAACACGTGCTCTTTTTCCCAAAATGAACTTGTGATGTATAATAAATTTATGACGAAAAATTTTCCAAACCAAAATCTCCCACTAATTTGTTACCCACCCTCATGGTTACATTAATGCTTTTTATCTTAAATCATTTGTCTATATTGGTATAGACATGATTTGTTTCACACTTCCATCAACCTAATGTGAATAATGGGGTTGGATGCTGTTGTGTAACATTCAATTATTATTTTTACATGAAAAATATACGACAAGCGTATATTTTTGTTGATGTTTTGGATTTAAATACCTAGCATTTATTATATAATAATACGTGCTCTATCACATAAATTTGGTAACACTCAGTTACATTAAATCATCCCTAATCGACCTAGTAGGGTTACTAATCTTTCAAAATGATTCAAGGCAATGTTTTCTATTATTAGAAATTAATGTTTGATATGCACGATTAATATTGTATGATTCAACAATCAACATTTATTGCTTGTTGTTTTTATTATTGTTAAGGTTTAATTAAGAAACTATAAATATGCAAACGATATAAAATAAATTTATCAACAAATTTGCTAAAACAATTAAAGAACTCCAATCTAAGAGAGTTATTTCTTTTATTTTCATGAAACTTTATCCCGATCCATTATAAATGCCAATTAGCATTTATGTTACTTGGAAAGATAAAACCATCTTTCCAAATGAAACTGCCTGTATTTTGCTATAAAGAATCCGCCAATTAAATTTAATTTCATTAAAAACGAGTACCTGTTTACTTCATAACATTTGCATTTTAAGTTAATCGTTATTTGTGTGAATTTTTTTCAGCAATCCTCCTAAGGTCTACAATTCTACATACACAAGTACCGTAAAGAAACAAAAATAAGAATATAAAATACGTATATATAAGAAATTATACTATTAAAAGACGAAAAGTATCATTGACATGCAGATTTTATTAGTTGAAATTTGTGCTATTAAATTTTATATTGGTAATAACTTCACTGCATGGTACAATTTGAATTATATTTTATGTGATGTCATGAAGTGTTTTCAGTTGTATATTATTTTCATTCCCAACCATATTATATGGTCCTACTGTGCTCCCGATAATTATTTTTCTTAATATATTTTTTTTCTTTCTGGTAGTAGCATTTCATTAAACAGGTTTTGATTATATTGTTATAATATAATATTCTGTAATGTATTAATATAAAAAAATGGATTTACATCATTTAGGGGAAAAATTGAGTGAATGGAAGGGGTCATAAAAATGCAATTGCACAGAGTAATGTGTACAAATCGCATTAAGTTGTATGCTATTGAATTAAAAGGAGGAAGTTGAGGGCGATAAACAAAATTACTGTCAAGTAGTGAAACATTAGGCGTTTTCTAACCTTGTTAGCCAGAGTTCATGCCCGAATGCCTTCGCTTCTGTTTTTATTCTATCCTATATAACTTGGCTATTGTATAATACAACTAAGACTACCAAACAGAATGATGCTGATTCACAGCTATTAATCGAATTAGAATCGATTACAGTAAATTAAAATGTTAACGACTGACTGCTGTTTTTCAATATCAATAACACAAAAAAGGCACGTTGAAAATTTATGTAATTACAACATTTTCTAATATACGACGATGTGGGTTGTTACATTATACAAATTTATATGTTATTTCATTAGTTTTTTATATATTATACCTATATTAGTATATAAAAATTAAAATACCAGTATTACAATTTTAATATGAACTTTTAAATGCAAATTAACGCAAAATTATTATATGTATGTACAAGGAAATTACGCAAAATAAAATATTTTATCTATTTTCTTATTTAATTAAATGTGTGATTGACTGTTATTTATTGATATAGGCAGCTGTCCCTTAACTTTCGACGATTCACGTTTGTTAAGTTGAATACGTTAATAAAAATAAAAGAAACATACATAGATCTATTCAGTCGATGCAAATGTAACAAACCATAAAGAAAACAAAACTTAATAAAAATAAGTAGTTGTTTGTTTATAGTGGAATGTATATGCATACCATATAATGGTTAGGCTCAGGCGACAGCCAGGTATAATAAATAAACAAGTTGAAATTGTCTGTCTGTTTTAATTACGTTAGTTAGATGAGGAGATAGCGAAGGGATATCGTATATCAGGGTTCAACATGCGGTTTACCTTTCGTTTGCCATCCATATATACCTGTGCATCAACATTTCCATGGATGGACATTTCTTTGTACTGATCGATGGCCTTACACATTCTGTAGATATATCTTAAGGATATAGGTACGTATTATATCGACATTTACCTATATACGTAATACATATACATACTTGTATTAAAAAATTCAATGGAGACGTATGTCTTGTGAAAATGCAGAAAATTGAAAACAAATAATACCAAAAGTGGTACGTTAGGACTTGGAATACATCAAGGTAAAGTCTAATAAGATATTGATATTTAAAGTTTAAACGGATAAACTGTAAGGACTCAGTATTATAGCAAATTGAATGGTTTCTAAGACTCTATCATGCATTGTAACTTTTATTTATTTATTTCTTATATATATTAGCGAACTACAGGGTTTTTAGTTGCACTTTAACGTTCCAATGATAATTGGTAGGTTTATATTAAAACTATATATACTCGTATGTACTTACATATATGTTTTAATGATTGAAAATGTCAGAAATATGGATAAAAATAGAAAAAGATACAAAGTATGGATGACATTTAGTGTAAAATGGACTATACATATTTAAGGAGTTACCAGGCTAGCTAAGTTTACAATTTCTAAAAAATATCTTACAATTTAAACGGGTACTTCTAGGGGGTGTAAACTCTTAATTAAGCAATTACATCAGTCTTAAGCTAATCTGAAGAACTAGACAATATTTTCTGTCTCAAAACATTTGCTGCAACATTTTAGGTCTTTTCATCTATTGGTTTTAAAAAAGTAATACATACATATCTTATTTTTAATTTAAATGTGATATTTGACCGGTAAGTGTATAACGGGCAGACTTTATATTGTATAATTTATATATGCTTTATTACTTTTTACTTTACTTACTACATTGCATACTGCTATGGTGAATTTATCTAACGACACAGATTTTCAGTATCAATTTTAATTTATTAACTTAGCATTCCTAATTGTTCATATAATTTTTGTTGTAACAAGTTTCGGAGACTGTCATCTCCTAATTAGCGGTAATTAAAAAAAAAATAAAATGCTTTAAAAAACCGATAGTTTTAATTGCGCTATTTCTAGTATAAGTTTTCTATATTTTATAGACAATCCAACAAAACTTTATAAATTATAAATACATTTCTGTATTAGATATTCTTATTCAATTTTTTCGTTTTGTTGAAAAGAATCAAACACATACCTACATACTTTAATACAATGCAAAAATTTCCCATTCTTATCCAGCTGGAATCCAAATGATGAACTCAAAACAAAAGTGATGCATCAGTTTTGCAATCTGCATGCATACAAAGTAATACCAACGAAAACCATGCAAATAATACAATAATGAATCTTTCAGATGTCAACAAAGACTAACATTTTATAAATGTTCACCATCTCGAAAAACAAAGAACCAACATTTTTTATTCTGCATATACCGAGTGATTTAAATATTTGCCTTCGTTTTGAAAAAATATTCATACATATCTACATTTAAGATAATGCAATATAGTACTACAGTACAGACATCAAGACTTGTCTTCATTTATGAACGATATCAACCACATGTCCATAAACTGAGTTTTTTTGAATATAACAAAGATAAAGCTAATACATAGTTTTATTTTGAATTAAAAAAAATCCTTTTATTCCACAATATGGCCGGTGATGAATGAATAACAAAAGTGACATGTCGAGCGTGACATTCAAGAACACGGTTGATGTTGTTTTTACTTATTATCCAATCCCAGGTGTATACGGCTTCCATGTAAGCTCCACCTTTAGTCATCCATGTATATTTTATCATTTGATTCTATTCTCACAATTAATGTTAATACATGTAAAATAGTGTTACCGCATTACTGAATAGGAAACACTCGAAGATTCTGGTTAGACACTCCTTATTTTACATAACATGGTACTTAAATTGGTACCACTCTACCATTACTACCATTCTACCAAACCGAGACCAAGTCATGCACCAAAGCTCCAACGAATCGTTAATTCCAATCACCATGAATAAAACGTTAAGTATTATGAACTTCTTGCTCTTCTGTATGCTCTTCTGTTTTTTTATTCCAACAAAATCCACAAAATTAATCAGTTCAATGATTATTTGCAAAATTTATTTGAAAAAATATGAATTATACATTCAACATATGGAAAATGTAAATCACACAACATAAGTCGGAAGTGAGAACATGTTCGATGACTATTTTAATAGATTTGGTCAAGTAGTTGGCGCCTAATAGGCCCCAATAAACATAAAAAAGATGTTTATGGGTTCACAAATAATGTAAACCATAACCGTCATGACGAACGCATCTGTTAAGATTCTTTTCTAATTTTTATCGACCTTTAAAACAATCTTTATACTAAAAGCTTTAATTAAGAATAAAGTAAAAGCTTCGTCTAAGTGCCTTTTGTTTGATTGTTATTTAAATCATAAAATTATTTATCTATTTAGAATTATGTATGTATGGTCTAAACTAGTAAACATAAAATAGCACAACGCAAAAGACTGCATTATAATAATTACATCAAAACACGTATAATATTGTCAGCGACTGACTGTTTGCTGAATTTCTTATTAATAACAAACCTGTCAAGTTTTTATAAGCAACTTCCTCATGTTTGTTTTAAATTAGCCGAATACAATTAAGTGAGCTTGTGGCGCTTACTATATATTTTTTGACGGGTATATATCCGTATCCTGTTAAAAGTACTATTATGGTATAAGAAATATCCTCATTCCATGTGATGATTCTGTCCGCATATGGTTTCAAGTTACTATACAATAATAACTAACTGACAGGCATTTTAATTTTTGGGGGAGGTCTAGACATTTCAGGAACGAATATATTTAAAATATGTGTAAGATTATTTAAAAACTATTTATAATTGCATAACTTGCAAATTAAAAACACTGTAAACCACACAAGCAGTAACATATGCTGAATAATTATAACATATTCATTTCTATAGCAAAAAAAGAAAAGACAATGACACTGAACTTTTAACATCATGAGTTCTTGCCAATTTTTAGATGCCTATAAATACAACTACACAAGTTTATTAGTTTACCTCAAAAAGTTGTAATTAATAGGATATACCAACTTACAAAAAAATTTAAGATAGAAAAAGAGTTATGCTCCATTAATTATCCTTTACTCTTCATGTTGATTTAGTTTTTTAATTAAAAAATGAGAGAATATCAAGTGTCTTACTGAACATACTAAACAAAAAAAGTATATGTATTTCTCTAAGAACAAAATCTTCGAAAAGATGCGGGCAAAATAGTCAAAAATGGAAGAAAATGTGGTTTATGAAATATAAAGGATATAAAGACTAAACTTGAAGGAATTATTGGTTGGATAATTGAATTTATTCATCAAAAGTGATCATGCTGTAGTATACCTATTACTTACATTATACATATAAATCCAAAAAGAAGAATTTTATGATTTGTATGAATACAAAATGCTGCAATAAAATAATGTTTATGAATTGACTTTAATATAAAATATTTTAATGTAGTAATGTCTCTTTAAGAGGCTCTTAACGAAACAAGAAAAAAACTATACTCAACTATATAATATTGTAAATGTAAATCGCATGCATGCTTATAACCAGATACTTGTAGGTAAATATTTTATACATTTAGGCCCGGTCTATCCACCTACTTTTAAATTTATCCTGCCCATAATTTCTATAGAAACAATTGTCTTAACAAACGTATCCAAGGAAATTACAAGCAAGATAAACTTACAAGAAGGTGGAAAAACCGGGGCTTAATGTATATTTGCATTATGATTATTCAATTAATACGTTAACTTTTTCATAATATGAACTTATAAAATTTATTAATGATCTACAAACAGGAGCAGTGTTTGTATAAAGCAATGTGTGCAACATATTTAAAATTGAATTGAGTATTACGTACTACTGGAATATTTTCAATAAGAAGACAGATATAAATAAGAATTTATTTTTTTGTCTTGTAAATAAGTATGTTTTACCAGAGTGTTAACATTAAGTAGATAATTTATGCTATAACACTTTATAAGTATATGATGAATTTATGCAGTTGTCCAATGAGAATATGTATTAAAGCGGTGCTTTGAAAAACTCAAAGACATGTATAGAATTATTTTAATCATAAAAGATTTTGTGGTCGTAGTTTAGAGATTCAAAACTAAAGAAGAGATGTAGTTTAAAGTTCCTTTGTCGCACAATATATTATATAAATAAAAAAACAAAGCTGAAAACTATTGAAAGAACCCAATCTCTGAGAGATTAATTTTTTAGAAATCCCATTTTAATCCATATACAACAAATTTAATTCACTGCATAAAAAATTTACAAAAAAGAACAAGAATCACTCAACAATACTTTAAAAGAGCAACGTATCTTTTACAATATGTACTTATGCACATAATACATTGAATTTGTATACAATGAATAGATACAAAATGTTTTGTAATAATGTAAAGGTAGACAATGGAATGAAGCCATATGGTTCCCAAAACAACATTTTATACACGAGTCTGTAAAAGTAGGTACTTTTGGACCATTATCAGCAGATGAAAGTAAGATAGGTTTTGTCAATTGTACAAATTTTTATAACTAAACTGTGTACGTACCTATTACACAATATCTATCTATTCATGGATTATCCTTTTCATAACATCTTTATAAAAGATCAATGATGTTTTGAGAAGCATGTAGTGGTCTTGTGCAAGTCCTTTCTTTTAAGTTTTGTTGATAAAACAATTTATAGATATATAGTTTATAGTTTCCCAATTTCAACTGAATTAACTATTGAAGTTAAAAGTATATGAATTACAATTTTTTTAGATAGACACCTATTATTAGGTACCTAATATGAAAATTAAGCTCTAATATCGTTTGTTGGAAAATCTTTCAACGTTTATAAATATATTGTAAAATAATTCCAACATATACCGCAGAAATCTCACTTATATAAACAATTTTAAGATCCAACCAAAAGCTTAAGAATTACAAACATGGATTCGTATTGAGAAAGTCAATTGAGTTATAATTTAAATCATTATCAAAAATTTTATGATCGTCACCATCCTTCACAGATCTAATTAAAATAAATCAGTTTAGTTAACTACTAAATAAACACAAAAGAATTGCAAATGTCGTAGATAAACCCTTAATCTAGCTTAAAGCAGGAGCTTATCAATCGGAATTCCTGACAGTAAGGGTGGAGCGTCGAGACTTTAGGGCGTCCCTAAAACGATCGATACCATCGCTGAAACACCGAACTAAAGGCACGTATACTGAAAGCCCAACAACTCATACAGAGTTGCGCACAATAAATGGTAAACGTACGCAGTTTGGGTATGACTTTGTCGGTGCCACCTACAACTCTATAGAGGATCAGCCTCCATACTTTTCTTCACCTGCTTGAGGAAGGCTAGTAAGCTGCCGACGGCTTTACCATCACTATGTTGGTTCCGCCGGATATGTTGGCAGCTCAATCAAAAATGCTATATCAAATCAATAAATATTACGGTGAACGTGTGCAATCTAGAATGGGTACAATAGCGAAAACGATAAGAGAAGTGTGTAAAGTTGTACAAGATGTATTAAAAGAAGTCGAGGTACAAGAGCCAAGATTTATATCATCCCTAACAGAATGTAATGGACGGTATGAAGGTTTGGAAGTGATATCACCGGTTGAGTTTGAAGTTGTATTATATCTTAATCAAATGGGGGTGTTCAATTTTGTTGATGATGGCACTTTACCTGGATGTGCCGTTCTCAAATTGAGCGACGGTCGTAAAAGATCGATGTCTTTGTGGGTGGAATTCATAACAGCTTCTGGTTACCTATCGGCGAGGAAAATCCGTTCGAGATTTCAGACATTAGTTGCCCAAGCCTGTGATAAGTGTTCGTATAGGGACTCGGTTAAAATGATTGCAGACACAACAGAAGTGAAATTAAGGATACGTGAACGGTATATTGTTCAAATAACGCCAGCATTCAAATGTTCTGGTGTTTGGCCTAGATCAGCGGCCCATTGGCCCATTCCTCATATACCGTGGCCACATCCGAATCTAGTCGCAGAAGTTAAGACCGAAGGATTTGATCTGTTGTCGAAGGAATGTGTAGCTGTGCAAGGAAAACAATCGGCAATGGAAGGAGATGCCTGGGTATTGTCATTTTTGGAAGCGGAGAATCGTCTTCTTCAAGGTGGTTGCAGAAGACGTTGTCTCAGCATTTTGAAAACATTAAGAGATCGGCATTTAGATCTGCCAGGGAATCCTGTTACAAGTTACCATTTAAAAACTCTTTTATTGTATGAATGTGAAAAACATCCACGTGAAACTGAATGGGATGAATCTTGTATTGGTGATAGGATTAATGGAATCTTTTTACAATTAATATCGTGTTTACAGTGCAGACGGTGTCCACATTATTTCCTGCCTAATTTGGATTTGTTTAAAGGCAAATCTCCAAGTGCTTTGGAAAATGCTGCGAAACAAGTATGGAGATTGACTAGGGAAATGTTAACTAATACAAGGTGTCTGGAAAAATTGTAAAGTTAATATTTTCGAAAATTCTAATGATATTATTATATTCCAATGTTTTTATAATTTCTATTTAAAAATATAATTAATCGTATACGTACTGTATAATTTATCAAATACATATATATTTAAAATTTGTATTAAACATATTCATATTTTTTTAATTTAAAATTTATTATCCGAAAACCCGTTTTTGTGCCATAAATAAAACTGTGTGGTTGTAAAATTTTATTGGCTAGGAATGATTTTGTGTTTTGTATATAAAAAAATTTTTGTACATAATTTATATTTACACATTTTATTATCTTTACAATTGTAATTGCTTTAATTAGTTATATTAATTTTTTCATTATGTTTTGTACCTATATTATTATGATTACTAAAAGTTATAAAATTATTTCAAAGACTGTTATTTTTATGAATATTTGTTGCAAATTGTTCCAAATGTATTAAAAATATTATTTATTCATTTAATAAATGCTTTTAACATGATTTGAGTTAATAAATTATTAGTTTAACCTATATTATGGAATTTATTTATATACCTATACTAAAGAAATTTATTAATCATTTTACATTCTCATTCATTTGCTGTTCAAATTCTAAAAATCGTTTTATAACTGGATATAGTCATTAACTTTTAGCAAACTTTAAAGAACATCGTTTTTTAATATCTACATTCATACATCATTAACTATGTGTAATTTCGATTTTTTTAGTCTGAACTCTTGGTCTTGGATCAATAGAATTTTGTATTTAAACAAGCAGATATTTTTTGCTTTGAAGATTTTGGATATGGTTCACAGAAACTTAAATTTTGGAAAAGTTAATCTTTTGTCATTTTAACGTATACCTACAATTAGATATATACATAAATATGTATACGATGTATATTATACATATATGCTGTATAGGTATGTATTAATTTGGATTATTCAAATCTACACATGTATATATAATATAGGTACATTTGGTTAGGGTATACAATATTACATAGGTACATACGTATTTATATATAATATTCGTTATATTCCCTAAAATTCCTTCATTCATACCCCATACAACAAATTGTACATAGAGATAGATATATTAAATTATTAATACTAAAAACATATGTAAATAATGAATGTATGTAACTCGTTCCAGAATGGTATTTGAATTGGTCAGTGGCAACAAATAAAAAGCTAAAAGACGACAGGAAAAGCTACCGACTATGCTATAAATATAAATATATTATAAAATCAAGATATGTACGTAAAATTTTATAAAAAAAGGTATGTAGGTATACAAATTTACAATAAATCAATTTAAAGTGCAAGTTGCTTAAAGCTTTTATAAGTTGTATTTTGCTGGTTTGCTGGTACCGCAATAATTAATATAAAATTGATGATTCTTTTTTGTCTAAAACCTTTCAAAACTGAAAATTGGAATCACCAAAATAGAAAAGAGATTCCACAAATATCAGAAAATAATTTCAGCTATGATACCTATAATTATAAACAAGTACAGGATAACCTTTACATTGGTGATAATTAAAAAAATATTTGCCTTTGAAAAACAAACATCTTTTCGGAAAATACATTACTACCTAAGGTCCATTCATTTAGGGAAGAAAAAAGTGTGATTGGTCAGGTTTCACGTGATTTAATTTTTTAAATTTTATTGATCGAAAGCAAGGTTATAAGGTGACAAATGTAACAATTATTGGATAATTTTAAAAAACGTCATAATTCAAGATGGACGATTTTTCTTCCCTATCTGAAATCTGAATGGACCTTATATTACTAATTTACTAATTTGTACATATGTATGTGTCCATTAAACTTAAATATACGAATATTTTGCAAAAACTTTAATAACTATTACATCTTGTTAATTACCTCCTTACATATCTAATATACCAAACTAACTGAAAATTCAAATTATAGGTAGGTATACCTTAAATTATGCAGTAGGTAAGTATTAATTATAAATCTAAAAATATAATATATAGTTGTACCTACAAATTAATAAAAATATATAATCAACCAAAATATCAATTTACTGGATATAATTAAACATGACTGAATGATACTGAAACTGAAATTTTGTATTATATACTGTCACCATCGATTGGCTAACGAGTTGGGGCGGCGGCAACTTCTAAAGCCTGCCTCTGAGAGGAGGGATATTCTCACCTGGCCAGCGCACATTACGTACCTTTTCTCAGTATAGTTTCAAAAGTCTTGTATGATCCATCATAGTCAGAAGAGTGATTTTGAAATATATAGATATCAGATAAGAACAATTTCGCCGACACATTTACAAAAATAAAACAAAAAAAAATTGACAAACAATTCTAACTCCC